>OVAN01009849.1:0-16448 GCA_900406275.1 Anastatica hierochuntica | reverse complement strand
AAAAAATGCTAAGGACTCCAATGGTGAGACTCACCATTGGAGTTGCTCTTATTTAGCCTATATAAGGATCGATCCTTGAGATATTCAATTTGCTTCATTTTCTTTTATTCCAAAATGCTTAGGACTTTGTGCTAAGAAACCCACAAAAACTCCCGTTGGACCTGGTCTTACTTTCTTATGTATTACTCAAACGGACGTTAAAAGGTAGTTTTAGTTGTCAGCTAGAAATTAACTAATCAATCCAGTTAGGCATGGACATTCGGATTTTTGGTTTGGTTCGGTTCAGGTATCTCGAGTTTCGGGTTTTTCGGATTTATGATTTTTAGAACCGAACTAGTGAAAATTTTGGATTATTTTCGGTTCGGGTATTTCGGATTTCGGTTTGGCTATGTTACCTCGACTGAAAACCGAAACTTACCTGAAATGTTTTAAGATTTGGTTTTGAATGGTTATTTAGTACTCGGATGTAACCAAAACTAACCAAATGTAATCGAAGGTATCCATATATACTTATAGTATCCGAAAGTTTCAAACAAAATATGAAGTTATAAACTTAGAAATCTAAAGACAAACAACTAGAATGTTACTCAAACTTAAAGTCTCGAGTCTCAAGTCTCAAACATAAACATACAAGACAACAAGTTTACAACATATCATTTTTTGCTTATCATAATCAAACTAAAATAAAAGTTACCAAATAACAAGTTTGAGAATCCTTGATTCCTTTCACTGTCTTAGACTAGGCTTTTAGACTCTCCGCCTCAAGCTCTAAACTCATCCGGTCAGCCTTCAACTTCCTTTTCAAGCTTTAAAAAATATAAACAATAGAGAGTTAATAATAGTAACTTAGTATCATATGAGAAGATCAAAAAATTACCTCTTTGAAGATTTTCAAGTAGCTCAAGGCCATCAAGCATTTGCTTAGTAGTAACAGATCCACCTTTTTCCACTATAAAAAACTGTAATTTTGAGACTACAATTTGTGACTAAAGATTTAGTCGCTAATATTTGCGACTATTTCCTGACAAATTTGAAACTATTTTACGAGTGCAAAAAAAAAAAGCCAAATAGTCACTAATTTACGACAACAAAAATACGTCGTTTAATAGTCTTCAATTAGCGACTGACTTAAGACTGTTTAACGATGAAACAATAAACGTCACAAAATCGTCATAATTTTACGACTTCTTTGTGACGAAAACTAAACATGGCAAATTTGTAACTTATTTGCGACTATGGAGTAATTGTTTTCAAATTTTTCCACAATTTGTAATAAGACAAAATAATAATTATGTTAACCTAATGTGTTTCTACATATATCATGACCACTACAAAGATTTAATCTATAAAACTCATAATGAATTTTCAAACTTTTATAATTTTAACTTAAGATGATATAAAATTCAAACATGTAATATATTTGTTTGCATTTTAGGGAATGGTTTTGAAAGTTTTTATAAATTTAAAATTTTGATTTACAATATATAAGTTTTATCTTTATAAGTGAATTATATGTTTTATAATATTAAAAAATATGAAGATACATTCATTTTTTCATATATTTGACACATGCATAGTTTAGGGTTTGATGTTTCTCTAAGACTTACTTCTTGGTCACAAAATAGTCTTAAAATTTCTACTCTTTTGCGACTAGTAACTACAAATAGTAACTTATTTGCTTCTATAGAGTAACTGTTTTCAAAATTTTTCACAATTTGTAATAAGACAAAATAATAATTATGTTAACCTAATGTGTTTCTATATATATCATGACCACTACAAATATTTAATCTATAAAATTTATAATGAATTTTCAAATTTTTATGATTTTAACTTAAGATGATATAAAATGAAACATGTAATATATTTGTTTGTATTTTAGGGAATGGTTTTGAAAGTTTTTATAAATTTAAAATTTTGATTTACAATATATAAGTTTGATTTTTATAAGTGAATTATATGTTTTATAATATTAAAAAGCATGAAGATACATTCATTTTTTCATATATTTGGCACATTTAGAGTTTGAGGTTTCACTATGACTTATTTTTTTGTCACAAAATAGTCTTAAAATGCATGCTTTTGTGACTAATTAGAGACGTTTTAACTAATAACTTTACTAATTTTTTGGCTGTATAGTTTCCCTCTAAGACTAAATTTTCATTAATTATATGAATATAAGGAAGGAGGATTAGGTTAACACTCATCTCTCAATCTCTCGATCTCTAAATATCTCTGTCTCTCTATCTCTCAATCTCTTTATCTCTCTATCTCAATCTCTCGATCTCTCAAATCTCCCTATCTTTGTATCTCTCTACCATGGCGAAGCCTAGTAGAGGACGTGGTGGTAGATCCGGCGGCGGGAGAAACGTTCGCGGTGCTACGGCGAAGGCTGGTGCTGCGACGAATGTCGGTGCTCCGACGAAAGCTTGTGGGAGCGGTGGTGCTACGCCTCAAGCTAGTGAGAGAGGAGGTGTCCCTACGTCTCAAACTGGTGAGAGCAGAGTTGGTTCCGCCTTTCAATCTTCACACTCTTTCAACTCATCTACTTCAGGTTCTATCTCTCAAACCCCAAGAGTTTCTCTCCCCCTCCAATATCCGACCTACACCCAACCTCATCAACAACCTCCTCCCCAGCAACAACAACTCCCTATTCATCAACCTCAGGAACAACAATTCCATGTTCTTCATCCCCATCAGCAACAAATCCCTGTTCCTCAACCCCAGCAGCAACAACCTTGAGACGAACCCGAGCCTCGGCCACAACCAGACATGCAGTTTCCCGATCAAGAACAACAACCTTCGGATGAAGAACACGAAGAGGAGGACTATGAGCAATTGTTAGCGGCCTTGTTAGCATATACAAGTCGTGAAAACTTGCCACGACTTAGCCCAATTCGGGGGCTAGGGGTTAAGAATCTGTGGTAATTTCTTGTCTTGTGTCTCTGATGTTTGCTTGGGATTTTTCATTGTTTCTTCTAATCAGGAATGTGAATTCTAGTGATGATTAATTGTTTACTCTAATCATGGGTTCATGCTCGTTTTAGCTTTCAAGCTCATCATTTTCAACTTTTAATCGTTGTGTTTCGTTTAGATTGTTTTTTCCCTTTACTTAAGCTTCAGGAAACTCTCTGCCTTGGGGAAACTTTACATTTCTTCTTTGGCTATCTTAGAGTTTTATCTACCATTGTGCCTGACTTTGAATTTAACGGGCACTTATGTTTTTTATTATTCCGGAATGTTTAGTTCTATCTCTATATGTGTTATGGTACTTCTGTGCTTCTGATCTTTCTCGAGGATCAGAAATGGAGCGGCTTCAGACATAAAGATTCTCTGTCGAATGCTAGAATCTTTAGAATCATCTTCATTTTTATTTGAATATTGGCTCGAGCACATGACTGATTTTTTTCTTTGTTGACATTTGCTGAGCAGTTATCTTTAATATGCTAAGCTACTTTAGAATCTGTAACCATATCATACTGCCATCACTTTCTGGAGATTTTGTTGTATCTAGTCTCTGCTTTTTTGTATCATCATAACATACATCTACCATTTTTTCGCATGTCATAATTTAGTTGTAACTTATACTTCTGCAGTATGGTAATTGAGAATGCTCTAAATGTTGAATGCTTCTTGATAAATTTTACAGTTAAGTTAGAATTAAGATTATTAAAAATGAAACAGTCTCGTTTAGCTTATGATTGTTTTCTGTGAGATGTGTTGTATCTTGTCTGCCTCATTTCAATATCAGCTCAAGAGTCTAATTTGTTTAATATCGGTTCAGGAGTCTAATTTGGTTTAGCTTATGATTGTTTTCTCTTTAGCAAATGGTATAGTTGTTTATACATTGTGTTTTGTTGTTTTGGATGTGTAGATAGATATTATTCAAACTTTCACATTGGCTTTAATCATTGTTTTGCTTGATTGTTAATAGGTTTGGCCGAGACAAAGGAAAATTGTCTCGAGACATTGGTGACATAATCCGAAGGAAGTTCGATGACTCGTACTACAGTTGGAAGGTCACACCGATACACATTCAAGAGCGGTATTGGAGATCGTTCGCGGTGAGGAATCTCTGTTTTCTTTTGTTATATGTTAGTCTTGTTTCTAACTAATATTTTAGGCTTACGTAAACTGATTTTATTATCTGTTTTATATATATGTGTGAATTACACTATAACTGTTTTTATTTTGTATATGTGCAGCGGAAGTATAATTGGGAACTAGGAATTACTGGAATTATTAAGAAAGGATTCCTCAAAGTTGCCAAATTAGACATAAACTCATTAGTGAGCTTCTTCTTCATAGCTTCTTCATAATCAGCTAGGGGTTCTTATTTTGCAATGAGACTGTCAAGTAGCTTCATCTTCGACAACCTTTCTTTCAAGCCAAATCCTGCTTCTTGATGCTCCACATAGTCTGAAACTAAGACAAATCCTTCCCCTCAACCATCGTCTTCTTACCACGGGCTTTTGTTGCCTTAACACTCGGGGGACGATTGGTTCATTCATCATCTACAGCACTATCGGTTTCATTTGCTTGAGAGCTTGCTGTCTTGTTCGAAGTTTGAACCTTCAGTAGCTTGAGTGCCAAATAAAGGAATAGCAGAAGATTGTAAATCGATGCCACTATCTTGTTGACTTTGAAGAAGATCAACAAAAATTAAATTTAGATATGGATTAGAATCCATATATGAATATGTCTAAGAAGAGAGATGGAAGATATGATAAAAAAGAAAGGAAGGCGTGTTTGATAGATGAAAGAGAAGAAGGATTGTGTTTTATAGAAGAGAGAAAGATAAACGCATTCATCACACCCACAACCAATTCGACTAGACATATAGCTAACTCATTAATCACACTTAAACATCATGTTCTATCTACCATTAATTCAATTCAGACGAAATTCATTTCTACCTAACACAACCAGATTCACCATCAAACTATTAAAAGAGATCAGATCAAAGATTATTGGTTCCTGTCATTCACTAAACTTAAAAGAACACTAAACTTATCCGAGAGAGGCATGGCTTTGAAGGGTTTTGAGCATTTTGTTTCACTTGCTTTGGTTCTTCTAATACAAACAAAGGATGACAAGAGCTTTAATCTATTGAACAAGAAGCTAAAGTGGATAATAACAAGTGAAGTTCCATTGAATCAAGAGAAAGGCATTAAATCAAATACCTTAAACAAGCTAAGCAAAGATGGTAAGTAATGATAAAAGGAGCTTTGTTCCGGCGACATTACCGGAAAGTTCGAAGATGTTAGAGGAGAAAAGTTTCTTCCTGGACTTTCCAGACCAATCAAACAGATTTAGAAATCCTCCTCTGGATCGTTTCCTCTCAACAGCTTCCATTTCAATCATCTACACATTCACAAAGCAAGTGAAATTGAATTACTTCTACTAAAATGACAATGGATTTTGAATCTCAAAACTCTAAATATTGATTCAGAGGAGAAAAAGAAACAAACTTTGAACAGTAACATCATACAAAAGGATAAAATAGGAGTATAGAAAATCAAATGATTTAGACCCAAACGAAAAAAAGACTTCAGAAATGAAGAAGATTGATACCGATTTCGAAAATGTAGGCGAAACGATGAAAATTCAGAAGTGTAATTGAATTTCTTTATACGAAATTGAGGAAATTTATGAGAAAGAAGTTGTAATACAGAAATGTCAAAACCCTAAAATCAACGAAAGCCTTTAGCTTTTCTCTCTCTCGCACAGAGTAATTTTCATATGTTTCTCAAAACCTACATTAACGCAAGTGGGTACGAAGAAAATAGGAGGAGGAAGAAGAAAGGTTCCTCCTTTCGTTAACAAAAAGCAAATCAGAGCTCGCGGGTTCGAGAATGGTGTTAGGGTTAGTAAACCTAGAGTGAAAACCCCTAAAACCACCATACCGAATAAGAATTTTTACCTGTCTTTGATTGATTCCGTCGAGAAGAGATCATCGTCGAGGAGAGATCAAGAGAGAGAGGCGGAGTCGTCGAAGAGTCACGAGAGAGAATCGGTTTCGAGAGAGAGAAAGATAGATTTTAGTTTGACACGTGTCTCATAAGATCCGTTTCTTCTTCCCCTTAATTAAGAAACGTTTCTTCTTTAATTAAGTAATTTTCTTTTTTTTTTAAATTCTTAAAAACACTAAATACACCTCTAAGAAACCGTGTTAATCCTGTTCTTATTTTCTTTCTTGAAAAACTCTCATGACACTTATCATTCTACGATTAATCTATTTCTTTTTGCATAAATAAAATTTAATTACAAAATATATTACATTAAGATATTATTTTTGAATTATTTAGCGACTCAAATTAAAAAAACTTAGAACATGATTATTGCAAGGTTCTAAAAGAGATTTTATCAATTTTTTACTTATTAAAAAAAGTGAAGAGAGACATAAAAGATTCTAATATGGAGTTTTATACTTGTCTTCTTATTATTCGTTCAATTTTTTTAAATTTAACTAAATTATAAAAAAAAAACATATCATAATAATAATATAAAATTTGTGAAAACCCTATTTTAAATCTCTTAGAGATAATCATGTTCTTATGGATAATCATGCTGTTAGATATATATATATATATTATAGTTAAAGCCAAAACTCGTGCGTTGATTTCTTTCGTCGAGTGTTAACTCTCTCCCGATTTTTTTTTCGATGGATAAGCAGAAGACAAAGAAACCCTCCTCCCACGACTTCTACGAAGCCACCTATAAGCTTCTAGCCAATCCCCACATCATCCCTACGGCCAAGTTCATCGCCGCCCTCACAAAGCCTCCGTCGAATAATCAAGACGACGACAAACTCATCCAAACCCACCGCATCAACTTCTTCCGTTTCTGCGCCGCCACTTTCCCTGGTTGCTTATTTATCAAGCTACTGCAAGTCTACGCCTCTAAGGATGAGCCACGTGTCCCAGCCGAGATCAGAGAAAGCGCCATCAAGCTTCTCCACCATCTTCTTCTCTCCCAAGTAAACGAACCAACTTTGCATTTTTTGTCGTCCAAGAACTCTCGCCCATGCTCATCTCTTGCCTTGAACATCAAGTTATCTCCGATTCCAATTTCAAGATTCTTTCTCAGCTCGTGAACCGAATAGCGTTAGAGATATTCACAGTTCACGAATCCACGTGGCACGGCCTGCGTGATTACATCTCTTCGAATGCAGAAACAGAGTTTGCGAGATCTATTTACGTGTTCCAGAATCTATCGATGCCTTTAGATGGAGACGAGTTTGTGGTTCCTGTGATGGAGAATCTTGTTCCAGCGATCTTGAAACGGTTACGTGTTGAAGAAGGAAAACAAGAAGATGAGAGAGAGTGGGGTTTAGCGTTTGTTGGTGGCTTCTGTGCGGTGATTCACTTGCTGGAGACGAAACGTGTCGATATGGTGGAGGATCTTGCTTATGAGATGTTCGACTCTGTGAACAGAAGATTGAAATTAGGGTTTTTAGGGAAAGCTCTCAAGGAAGTGGAGATGATTGTAATGAAACAGTCAGGTTGGTATTGTAGTACTGAGTTTAGATTCGTTTCGGGTTTGATTCGGAGGATCGATATGGTTATAGAAGACAAGTCTTCAGAGATTGTGTTGCAGAGAATGAAGATGGTTGTGGAGACGAAGACGCTTAAATCTATTGAACAGATTGAGAATGGTGATGGAGATTGGCTTAACAGGAGATATTGAGTTTTTTGGTTGCTTCTTTCCCAAGATACATGACATTTGGTTGCTTAGGATTTTAGGGCTCTTGTTCATTAGTATATTCAAAATTTTGCTTTCTGTATAAAAGAGTTCCTGCAAATTCTACAATTGGGTCTGTTTCTCTTGATCAAGTGGGGAAGATTATGGATATAATTAGTTTAGTGATTTGTGTATATCAAATGTGTTTTTCATAATTGGTGAATGTTTCGAATATTTTTTTCTTAAAACCTAACCCTCAAAACTAGCAAATCTGTCGATTTTTATTTTGTATTATTTTGGTGAATATTTTGACATTTACATAGTCTTGGTTCACATATTTTGTATTATTTTGGTGATCCAAGAAGTTCGCAATCAATCACTAACTAATTTCGCAACTCTCTCAAATTCGGAGAAAAAATCTCTATAAATTTGAAAGAAACTCTAAACTTTTTAAAATATACTTGAATATTTTTTTTTCTTAAAATCTAGCCCTCAAAACTAGCAAATTAGCTAACTTTTAAGGGTTCTTAGCTAATTTTAAATTAATAAAATAATGCTAAAAATCTCTAATGGGTTTTTAGCATTTTTTACGATTATTGCAAGAATCCCAAATGGAGTTCTTAAAAATCGGTTCTTGAAATTTTAAACGGATCCGAAATTCAAAATATTTTCGGCTACCCGTTCGATTTCGGTTCGGTTCTTTCGGTTTCGGACATTTTCAGATATTTTCGGATATTTTTGGCTATATTTTCGAGTATCTTGGGTTCGGATCGGGATATTTTAAACGGATCTGAAACGGATTCGAAACCCGAAAAATCGTAAAGGGATCCGTAACGAATCCAAAAACCGAAAAACAAAAAATGGATCTGAAACCCGAAATATTTTCGGTTACTCGTTCGATTTCGGTTCGGTTCTTTCGGTTTCAGATATTTTTGGATATTTTCTAATATTTCGGCTAGTTTTGGGTATTTTTGGGTATATTTTCGGGTATCTTGGGTTCGGATCGGGATATTTTAAACAGATCTGAAACGGATCCGAAACCGGAAAAATCGTAAACGGATTCGTAACGGATCCAAAAATCGAAAAACAAAAAAATGAATCTGAAACGAAACTGAAACCGATCTGAAAATAAAATTGTTCTGACAAAAAAATAAATAAAAAGAAAGTCTAAGAGCCGCTTTAAAAAACTGCTCTTAATTAAAATGCGCAAAAAACGGCTCTTAGGTTTATTGCTTTTTTCTTTTTTTTTTATTTCACCTCACTTAAGATCTCCACTAAAAAACCTGAGTAAATACGCTCTTAGAATGCTAGGTCCATGACGTTCGCAATCAATCACTAACTAATTTCATGCGACTCTCTCATCTTCAGAGAAAATGTCTCTATAAATTCGGAATAAACTCTAAAATTTTTAAGATAGACTTGAATATTTTTTTTCTTAAAATCTAGCCCTCAAAACTAGTGAATCTGTCTATTTTATTTTGTATTATTTTGTTGAATGATTTGACATTTACATAGTCTCAGACGGCTAGATCCAAGAAGATCGCAATCCATCACTAACTAATTTAATGCGACTCTCACATCAAAGAAAAAATCTTTATAAATTCGGAAGAAACTCTAAACGAATTCAACAAAATATAACATTTCACGTAGAATGTTCGTTTTACAAAAAATTTTGTAAACTTTTAAGATTCTTTTAAATAGATACAATTTATAAAACACAGGTTTTAGATAGCTAGGCTTGAGTGTTTTAATCTAGAGTCTAACTATATCAGTTGCAAATAATTACATAAATTATATATTGATCGGAACAAAAAAAAATGTAATATATTGTAATATAATTTTTTTTATTATCGTCAGCATTAATTAAAAAACACATAAACATTTAATCCATGGGCTCAATTTATAACTATATTGGGCTAACAATTTTTTGGAGTATAGCCCAATAACATATGATGTACAATTTATAGCGGTTGGGAGTGAGAGCAACCATGGCTACGGCTGGGCGTTTGGGTCTTATTCGGATTTGGATTTCGAACTCCAACTCTTTAGGATCTATTTGGGTTTTTTGAAAATTTCTGTTTATATTTTCAGATTCGGGTCGGGTTTACTAAATATTTTGAATCCGAGTACACCGATACTTTTTTGGGTTCAAATATTTTCAGGATTTTCGAATTCGATTTTTTCGAGACTTTTTTTCATTTTTCGGGTTTATATGGTTGTGTTTTGTTTTTCGAGTTTTTCAGGTTTTGGGTTCTAGTTTAGGAATTTTCGAGTATTTCTAGTTTTTTGAATTTTAAATTTGGTTCGAATTTTTCGAATATCCATTCAGATCGAGTTCATGTTTTATCAGATATCCAAAATACCAGAGGATAAACTCCGGTCGAATATTTTAACATATTTTCCAAGTCAAAATATCTTGTTTGGTCAATGTTTAACATTTGACTTTAAGTGGAATCAAGATCCGATAACATACAATTTTGTTTGGATTTCTAAAATCAACTACATCTCACTAGCCAACATAAAATCTCACTTTTATTTTGTTTGTGTAAATCCGATAAAAAGTCAAAAGAGTTAAAAACCAAAATGAAATAGAGTACCAACAAAGTTTTGGTCTAATGATAAAATTCTTCAAATTAAAGAGGAAGTTCTGCGTTCAAATTAAGTCGAAAAGAGTTGACTCGTGAAATATGAATATCTTGTATGATCTGACTTCAGTTTGAGATATTAGAGATCCACGAGATGTAAACCTCTTTGTAAAAAAATTGAAATAGAGTCCAAACCAAACGACAAGTCGAATTACACCAAACCTAATCAGTAATCAATATAATGTAAAATAAAAGGCTCTGAATTATTCTGTTCACAAAAATATATAAAATCTAAGGATTTGGCAGTGAGCTGTTGATTGGTTGTAAGTAGTTAGAGAGAAAGAGAGATTCACATCTCAATCTCTCTCCAAAGTGGGACTTGTGTTGGAGAACATGACAACCCATTTTTCATTTCCCTCTGTCAGATCTTGTTTTGGGACCTCTCAACTATTATTTATTCCTTTTATTATTATTTATCCTTAACTCTTCTTTTTCTTTTTCGGGTTTTCTTTTTATATTTGCAATATAAAGTTTTCCTTTAACTATATATATAAATTTTCAATATTCGAGAATCAGTAAGATAATAACTTGTCGCTTGTATGATTCAATCAATCAATTTTCGTATTATGATCGTATGAATAATGTCTACTTTTTGGTGCTTTTATATTAGAAAGAACATTTTGTGTCTGCTGTTATAAAGAACTTTTCATTTGTAGCGAAAATTATGGGTTTATGTTGTAACAAAAGAAGGTATAATTCTTTTTAAAAAATAAGAAAAAGAAGGTATAATTAGTTTTGAAAGAAAAAGAAGGTCCAGTATAATAATATCAGGTGTACTATAGAGCAAAATCATGTGGACTCATATGGGTTGTAACTAAGTAGAGTGGATATAAAATATTTAAACAGTACTTAACGAGAACAAATTATTTTTTATATAAGAAACTTAAAACATTTACGTCTTCGGTGAACGAATTTACATGAACCTTTTGAATGTTGAAATATATAGAAATGGACCATTTTAGAAAGGTAGCACGTTTTTATAATTTATTTGTTTAAATAATGGTTTTGATAATGAAAAAAATATAATCCATTTAATAAACTACTCTCTCGGTCTCATTTTAAAAAATGTTGAAAGATTCTACACATATTAAAAAATCATTTAAAATTTGATTTATTCTAGAAAAAGCATCATTTATTAGGTATATTAAATAACAACTCAACCATAATAAAATTACTTGCATAATATAAATGGTGAGAAAACATAAAAACGTAATAAATTTTGTATTGAAAAGTAAAAACATCATTTAATTTGAAACAAAATTATTTGTCTTAAAAAATTATTTATCTTGAAATAGAAAGAGTTCACTTAAAATTGTTTGGTGGAACTATTCATGAATTGACATAAATGTACTGCTAAGTGACCAAATTTTCACATAAACGTACTGCTCGTAAGAGCATCTCCATCCGTAGTCCTTAGTTCAAAAATCCTTAACTATTCATTGGTGGGACCCATGAATAGTTAAGGATCTTTGGACTTTGGAGTCCTTAAAATCTTTGGTTAAGGATCAATCCTTAACTATTTTTGCGGGCCCCACGACACGTGGCGGTCCGCGATTGGTTAGGAATTTTGTTTTTTATTTGTTTTTTTTTAAAATCAGAAATGGTGGGACCCATGAATAGTCAATGATTTTTGGAGAGTCTCACGGATGGAGATGCTCTAAGTGACCAAGTTTCTTGTGGATGAAAATTGTCCTAATAAATTTGTAATGATCTAAAACATACTCCCTCTGTTTCGCAAAAACTATCTGACATTTTTCACACATATTAAGAAAGTTGTTAAAAAAATTTATATATCTTTCATTAATATTTAAAAAAAAAATCTCTCTCCAATTAATACATTAAAAAAGTGAGTTTAAAACCGGAATTTTGTTTATAAATTTACATCGAAAATGTAAAACGACTTTCTTTGTGAAACAAAATTAAAATCCCAAAACGATACTCTTTAAGAAACGGAGGGAGTACTAATTTCGATAACTTATTGGGAACTTGTGAAAGTTTATGAAATAGAAAAAACATTGGGGAACCTTTACTTCTTTTCACATGTTTTTAAAATTGATTGAAGTTGTTGTTTAAAACATATTTTATTTTTTTAATATTTCTTCAAGCAATTGTAAACATGTCTTTTTTTTTTGATAAATAATTGTAAACATGTCTTGTGAATAAATATTTCTCTTAGTAATAAAACAAAATTTTTACAACCATTTGAAAATGTTTTGGCTGATGTATGTGTCTTGCATATTCAGTTTGCTGATTAAATTAACCACATAAAAATTTTCAGAAAGCAATTTCAGCCTTTTGGAATCTTTCATAAGTTTTTAGAAACTTTTGGAGTTTTATTTTGTTCTTTTTTTTGTCAAACGGAGTTTTATTTTGTTAAAAACTTTAAATACAATTAATTTCTCGTGATCAACTTATTTTTTTTGCTTATCTAACCCAAGCCAATCGTGTTGCAATTGTCGTTATTGGATTGTGAGAGCATGAGTTTTAGAAATGAATTATTAAGATAACTAAGTGAACAAATTATACCTACTTGTGTTTTTTTATGTTGAACAATTTTCTGTTTTGTCAACTTCCTGTTGGACAATTTCTAAAAAACACGGTTTCTATTATAATAAATGGGTAATAAATAAAGGAAAAACATAAGAAATAAAACTTAGAATATCTAAAAATCTGATGTTGTGAGAAATTGCGGGAAAATGCCTCAACTTTTTGGTGCATCTTTGGAAGTAAAATATGTTTCTAACTTTATAAATTATAAGTTACAATTTACAATGGTGAATCTTATAATCTTATACTTATTAATTCGATATTTGATCCACTTAATTTATTTTATAAAAGATGATAAACAAAACAGATCCACATATTTGTTTTCAGTGAATACTAAAGAGATTTCCTGCTTTATAAGCCTTCATATTTTTATTAATGTATACAACATAACTTTGATGAGCGGCACAAGTGGTACAGTGGTTACCACCTCTGTTGGCCAAACTCACTTACCTGGGTTCGAACCCGGGGTGATGCCCTTTTCAGGGAACTACTAAGCCACTAGGCTGATGACAAAAAAAAAACAACATAACTTCGATAAATTATTATCTCGATAAACTATACATTTTTCAGTACGAAATTTGATGTTTGATCTATTATTCTCTCTATAAATTAATACATCTCTAAATTAATAAAATCTTGTTGTTCCAATAATAATAATTTGTAGAGGTTTAGTTGTACTTGCAATTGCTTGTAGGGTCTAGTAGCTTGGGTTGTGTTCAATTATTCAGTTGGGGTTCAGTTTTCTTAGTTTACAGGTAATACGATTTTTGAAGTTTGGACCTGGAGCTGAAAATTTCGGTTCAGTTTTGATTGAACTAGATAACCATTTGAATATATTTTCTTGGTATTTTTGGATATTTCAATTATTTTCGAGTATTTTTAGGCATTATTTCAGTTATTTTTCATGTACCTAAAATATTTCGGTTCGGTCCGATTCTATTTTTTTCTAAAACTAATAACAAGTCGACTAGCTTTAAATACGGTTATTAGGACATTTGTTCTCCGATTTTTCTGTTCCGGTTAATATGCTCATCCTTACTAATAATTATAAATATGATTTATAATTTCTCAGAAAATTAATGAGAAGCAAGCACAAAGTTAGGAACTAGATTCATAGCAACCAACTTGGACTGAGTGTCGTAGGTCTTCTCTAGGTTCGTGCTGCTGATCAGTGTCGTCGGTCTTCGTTGGGTTCGTATTTGGGTGTCGTCGGGAGACTAGAGTTCGTGCTTGAAGTGTCGTCGGAAGACTAGACTTTGAAGCGTTGTCGTAAAATTTGTGTCCGTGTTGTCTAGTGTCGTCGGATTTCATACCCGCTTTGGCGGTTGATGATCAGTTCGATTAGCATTAAAATTGAATATCAATTTTAATCCTAAACTCTTGCTCTTTATGACTTTTTTTTAGTTCTTTTTACGGTTATAAGTAACTTAGTCTACAATGAACAATTGTGACCAAAATTTTCATTTGATTAATGAATATTTACATTTTAACCAAAAAGAAAATAATTCAGCCTACCGGACATACTCTATGCAATGCACTTCAACACTTTGTCTACCAAAAATGGGAAATTGGTAACAACAATACAACATGGCTGAGCTTCCATGTATAATATTTTCGAACATGCAAGCCACCGTTGTGACTACCCTACACCGTGTTAGTGTCGGCTACTAAGCATCTCATCCCATCACCTGCTCTATATCCAATATTTATGGATTATCTTTTTCTTTTGGTTCTTGATCAGAGCCGATATAATAATATTGAGTCAGTCCTGTTAAAGGTATATTTGCATCAAGGCAGTGCCATCAAGTATCACATATATACCAATATAACACTCTAGAACTGATGTCTTAGCCCGAGATTTTGGAGATCCAAATCTGACTTCGCCAAAACGTGGTCATGAAGTACTTAAGTCACCATTTTTTCTTTATAAATTCATCTTGAATGCTTCCAATGAAAATGAGGATACTTTAAGTTAATAATTAATCATTCAATCCAGATCTACACGTTATTTTATGTCCAATTACAATGCAAGTCGGACACATTGTGTATTAGAAAGAACAATACATGCAATTTTCCTCACGTACATCAGACAGATGCTTCTTTAGTTCTTTCTTTCATTTACAACTTGTGAAAATCTATCCAACGGGAAGGATCCTTCGCATTCCTTCTGATCGTATCGACTTCCCCGGAGAGTTACAACTTCATCAGCACTCCTACTTTTCAACTAGGCCAGGAACTAAACACACTCCTTTCCTCGTGAATTTCAGTCAACCTACAGTTAAACCTTTATCTTATATATTAATAGAATAGACGGAGAGTGAAACTCAGGTGAAAAAATTATGTGTGTCGTCCATAGAACAATTTGAGGAACACCTCATTATAATCTACCGATCAAAATATTTCAATTAATACAATATGTCATGGTGAAATCTTAACGAATCTAACTAACTTCTAAATGCTAAGCCAACACATAATTTATAAACTTAAAACCCAATTAAACTATAACGTTATTTTAAATACAACATAACAAAATATTGTTATAGCATTATTGATGACAATATTAAGTTATATATATATATATAGATATTAATATACTTGTAAAATATAAAAAAATTGTCTTACATATTACCTTACAACATGATTAATAATACAATTATTTTCATTTTTATTCATAGTTAATACTTTTCTAATGATTTTTAACTAAGACTGAAACGGATCTCTCAAAATCATGAAAATTTATGCGGATCCTTACATCTTACCAAAAGTTAAAGTATTTATGGATACCTAAATCAGATTAAATCAATAATTAACAAAAAGTACCAATAAATATTAAATATCTAAAACAATTACAATTTATGTTTGTAAATATTATTTTTAAAAAATAAATTGATGAATTAAAAAATAAACTTTGGATGTATTAGTATATAACTTTTCTAATATGTACTTTAAAAAATCAATTTTTAATATTTTAATAACTAATAACTTTAAATTTGGATATGTTTTGTTTACGATATTTCACTATCTGAATATTTAAATTTCGGTATTTAAATTATTGAAATAAATTGAAACAAATAATAAATACGACTTATTCCAAAATAACAGTTTTACTCCCACTTTAAAATACTGTTTACAAAATGTTATGATACCACTTTTAAATAAAAATAATATAAGTTTATTGTCAAAAAAACGTTTATCCAAATGTATAACAATATTTTTTTGTTTCAAAAATTTAATCTCGTGCTTGGTAGAGATTAATAGAGGAGATAGAGAGAAAGTGATTGTCAAAAATTTTATGTGGCGACTATAGAGAGTTTTAACTTTTAAGGGATAACTAGAGATTTGACACGCGCAATCGCGCGAGTTTTTTTTAATAATTCTATATATTATTAATCATGTTTAGATTTTTTAAGTATCGGGTTTATAATTTTCGGTCATTTCGAGTTTCGGATTCGATTTTAGGTTCAAAATTTTATAATTTTCAGTTATATCGAATTCTGGGTTCAGTTTTGAATTGAAATTTTCGAACTTTCAAATTTTCTCGGATACTCGTATGGGTTCAGTTCGGATAATATT
>OVAN01009848.1:0-16448 GCA_900406275.1 Anastatica hierochuntica | reverse complement strand
TATATATATATAGGCTCGAAGCTCCTTCTTCTAAGCATACATTCTTCAAGTTTGGTTAATACAAAGCAAGCTCCCAGTTCTTACTGTTCCGAATTTCAAAGGTTTTCAGTTGGTCTGGTCTGGTTTTATCGAATACACTGTTACTTTTGACAATGTCTCAGTTGGCTATGAACAAGGGTAAAGGGTTTGTGCGAATGAAACAAGTGAAGATCTCGGCAGAGAGGATTGTGCAAGGAGTGCAGTAGTTTTCTCACACGGTTATTGGTAGACTAATGAATTTGGCGGTTCAAAGGATGGATCTTCTGAAAGCGAATCTACCGAAAATTTGGAGGTTAGAAGGTAAAGTGAAAGGAGCTGACCTTGGACAAGGGCGGTTTTGGTTTACCTTTCAATCTGATCGTGATATAGAGGAGGTAATTAGCAACAACCCGTTAACAACCCGTTTCACTTTGATTGCTGGATGGTCTCAGCAGTTCGTTGGGAATCTATTGTTCACAATTTATATTCGTTGACGTTAACGTTTTGGATAAAGATAGAAAATATGCCATTCCACCTGTGGGAAGAAGAAACTATAAGGGTTGTGGGTAATGCGGTGGGGAAGGTCAATGATCTTGATGAGGAAAGGGTAGTGTGAATGTCACTATAAATGGTTTTGATCCATTAGTATTCTCCACGGTGGTACCGCTTGCAGATGGAGAAGAGATAAAAGTTGATTTGGTGTACGAGAAGTTGGTTGGGTACTGTGAGCATTGTCTACTACTTACACATAGTGTGGAAACGTGTCCTGAGTTAAGCCGCGAGAAGCAAAACAGCCAGACACAGAAGATGCAAGTATCTTTAGTGGACAATATGGTGAGATCAAAAGTGACTAAGGATGATAACAAAACACTTACAGGAGAAAAGAACTTTAGATATATCAAAGGCTGAAGACACCTATTACATTTCTTATCAAAAAGATAGTGGTCAGAAGGAGAAAATGGCGAGAAAGGGCTCTAATCATGGACAAACTTCAAGGTAGGACAAAAGACCTTGTGAAGACGCTGAAGGAATTTTCAAAAAGGAAAATTTGCCCGAAACGGAAAGTTTCCAAAAAGGAAAACTTGTCCAAGAAAGAATTTTTCTAAAATGGAAATTTTCCATATAGGAAACCTGCCATATTTCGAAACTTCCCAAAAAGGAAACTTGGGTCAAGGGTAAAATGGTAATTTCATTTACCGAGGGAAAACACGTTCTCGAGAACTTTTCGGACCATCTGCAACTTTCTGGAATCACGAATTCGGAGCTGCTCGACTTCTTCTTGACGCGGACAGCTTTTATCGTTTTCTGGGATGCACTTCTCCACTCATATGAAATTGAATCTGGTTTTCCTTTTACCAGTGGATTCATATGAGTTCTTACATCAATCTAACCGAAAATCAGTTCTGAAAACATCCACTAACTCAACTAAACATGATCTACAATCTAACTACTCAATTCTGGAAAACTAGCAGAATAGAAGACGCTCGGAAATAAGGGGATAATACCAAAATTGACCTTTAACTTCTCGATCCGGGCGGTCAAACTGTAGCCAGGGATGTCCCCTAGCAGTAGGATCTAGTTTGACACCGATCGGACTCTGATTTATCTCGGAAACGTCCTCCATACTCGTACTTGACAGATTCATGATCTGATTCCATTATTCTCGGTAAAATGACCATAATTCTCATAATATTGCACGAAAACATGATCTATAAATTGAAGAATGTCGATCAAGGAGTCAATTACTTTATGTAAAAAATCAGATCCAAACTCGTCGGTTTGCTTGTTCTTTCCTCCTTTCTTCCACTAACATATCCACTCTAAGTTCTGCATAGACTGCACATGCTTCATCTTTTTTTTTCTTTCCTCTCTTCTATCTGTCTCTATTGCTTCGAAAACTCTTTGGCTTTTCTCACAGGTCGAAGGTTAGGAAAAAGAAAGGAGAAAAAAAATGAAGTTAGCTTTTAGTTTAGGGCTTTTAAAATGAGTGGTTATGGGTTTGGTTTAGGAAAAAACTGGTTTAGGGAAAAATCTAGATAAGCTTGAACCGAACCAAAAGCGGAATTTGAAATGGGATTTCTTGCGAGATTTTAAGTGGACCTCGGGATTAAGACGAGATTCTGATAGAGTCGGGATACGGGTGTTATATGAAGATTCTTTGGATTTTTTTAATACAATTTACCACATACTTTCAAAATATTAACTATATCAAATTTACAAAACTAAGTTTATTTGGTAAGAACAATTTTTAAAAAAAAAAAATTCACAGTGTAACGCAGATAATTACCTAGTGTATTTAAGAGAAATGTGTGTTTTCTCGTGAATTTAGTTGGCAGTTTTAGTTAGAAGTGTTCATGCTTTTAAGTCTAATATCAATCACATTTACTTCCCCGTATAGTTAGGGTCCGATTGGTGACCGCGGTTTTGATAATGCGGGAAAAGCGGATTTAAACAAGGTGTGCGGTTCAACTGCGGTAGGTGCGGAATGCGGGACAAGTGCGGTTTCTGTAAAAAAAGCGGTACGGAATAATGTTTGATTGGTGAAAAACAATTTGCGGTGCGGAATAAATGCGTTGATTGGTGAAAAAAACTAGCGGCGTGGATCGTATATAATATAGAAACAAATATAGCCGAATTAACCGAAAGTCGAATTAACCAAACTGAACTTAATCGAAGAACCGAACGCCCACCACTAGTTAGAGATTAAATTGGGAATATCCAAAAATTTCGAGAATTTCGAATATTTTCATATACTTTTGGATATTTTCAGGTATTTTTGGATATTTTTTAGACATTTTTGGATATTTTTCGAGTGTCTCGATTCAGTTATTTCGATTTTTTTGGGTAAAACATGTATTTTCAAATATTTGGTATAAACAATTAATATTTATAGGTATATAAAATTGCTTTTATGTTAGTTTGGATACCCGAAATAACTGTGGTTCGGTTTCGGTTTTTTCGGTTAATGAAGTTTACTATCCATTCAGTTATTATCAAAAAAAATTATACAAAGAAAAAAACTGAATAATGCACTATGATATCAAAAGCATCTTTTTTGGTGCGTATCAATAACTGAGTGCGGTATGTTGTTTTTACTCACAAAATTGTACCGCAGTTGACCAAAATATTTGTTGGACTTTTTTAATCTAAAACCGCATTCATGTAATATTTTTTCTTGATTGGTGAAATGAAAACCGTGACAGAAAAAAGATCACATATACCGCACCGCTTTCGGTGGCCAATCACTACCTTAATTTCTTTCACTTTAAGGGACTGTGTTTTCATAATTGAAATTTTCTCGTGTTTTTTTCTTTTTTGAAGTTTCGATCACATTACTATTGGTGAGGTATATTTAGTTTCTTCTTTTGAAACGTCTTGTAATTTATTAACATTGTATGAAGCGAATTCATCCTTTTATTTAATCTAAAACTATTAAATGTGTATATTTGGCAAAAAAAAAACTACATTTTCAGCTTTAACAAAAAAAAAACTACATTTTTAGCATTAACCAAAAAAACTAGTCCTAGAATTATACAAGACGTTTAACAGATATGTTCCGCAATCACCAAACAAAAAAAATCAGAAAGTTTTATTAGATTGTGAAGTTTAATAGTGTTTAGACCTAACTACAACCCACTGTTATTCAAACGACGATTCTTAGTTCTACATTGTAATTTGTTTTTGTCCGAACTAGATCTACAAATCATGTTTAACCAACTTTTATAAAGTTGTTTTATTCATGAAAATTTGTAACTATTTTAAAGATTTAACCCTAAAAATATTTTGAAAACTTTTATACTTTAAGTCATTTCAAATGATTTGTTGTGGATTTTCATGAATAAATGGAAAATATATAATTCAATATATACGGTAGAGATTTTTGAATCTACATCCATTAATCTATTATATTAAAACAGAGTCCTACTTTTTATGTACTTAAAAAGTTGTCATTTAAATTTGGACATATTCAGAACTTATTAGAAATAAGTGTAACAATCATTATTATTTGATTAACAATACAATTTAAATATTGTTAAGTCCATGTTATATCCTCTAATCCATGTACAATTAATTTATATAGAATTATGCTATTATTATTTATTAGTTTATTCATTATACATGTATCAATATTTATATAGTTATGCATACATGTACCGGTAAATATATAATAATTTTCAATACAAGACTATATATTCAATCATATATTATTGATTTATAATAAATCGATTTTGATTTATCTATGCTATAATATATATATGAAAATTATATTATTTTAGTACAAATGCACATATGTAAGTTATGATTAGGAGTTCGGGATCCTGCATGTTCATGTTCGGATCTAGTTTAGATCCCAAACTCCACTCCTATAGGATCTATTATGGTTTTTGAAAAGTTCGACTTGGGTTGGGTCAGGTTTTTCGGGCGGTCTGATGTTATAAAACAATTAAAACTAGGATAGATCCGATAATTTTTTAGGGTTTGGGTATTTTCGGATTTTTCGGATTTGAGTTTGATTCTTATTCAGGTTTCACCAATTATTTCAGATAGTTCAGGTTTTTATTGAATATTTCGGGTTTTCTGGTTTTTTCAGATTTGAGTTTGGTTTGGTTTTTCTGATTTTCGGTTATTTCAGGATTCAAGTTCGAGATTTTTGAATTAACAGAGTTAAGTATATAGATATAAGGGTACAAGGGTAAAGATGTATGTGTGTGTAAAAGTTCGGGACAACCATATACTACTTCGAGTCCAGTTCGAGTAAAATTCGAAACTCAAAAATACTTGAGCATGGAACCCGTTCAAGTTTTTTTCACATGATTTTTTCTGATTCGGTTCGAGTAAAAATTTGGTTGTTAAAAAAAATAAAATGTAAAGAGCTAATCTCATTCATATATAAACATTTTTCAAATACCCAATTCTCAAAAAAAAGTATTCATAAAATATTATTAATTCACGTAAACAAATAATATTTTCTAATAAAAATTAAAACAATAAAATAAAATAAAATTATGTTTGTTAAATACATAATATTTCAATTAATTCATCTAATTCTATCACATATAAAATTTGCCAAAAATAATTTGAAATATAGCCGCGCACAGCGCGGGATTAATTCTAGTTCTGATTACAAACAATTAAGAATTGACTTTACATCATTAATTTAATAATCCTTAGAAGTGACTAGTTAAATTTATTGACAAAACTATTTTAGTAACCAGTAGTTGAATTAAATATATTGTTTTATATCTAAAAGGATAAGATTTGTCATTCATGTTGAGGATTAATGAATATGTGGTTTAAGTACAGAACGACGTACTGCATGT
The DNA here is from genome assembly GCA_900406275.1 of Anastatica hierochuntica. Classification (NCBI taxonomy): domain Eukaryota; kingdom Viridiplantae; phylum Streptophyta; class Magnoliopsida; order Brassicales; family Brassicaceae; genus Anastatica; species Anastatica hierochuntica. The sequence goes on along the minus strand of OVAN01009848.1, from coordinate 11,109 downwards.
ATCATTGTTCAGAGCAAGCAGAAACGTTGCTTCTATGATCAGGGAGAATCGCTGCTCTCAGAAAAATGACACATTCTAGAAGGGAAAACCTACTCACTAAAAAGAAATCAATTAGATAAGGATAAATCTCTCAATTCTTAGTGAATATTTATTGAATCCCAAGAGAATCGAGTGGACATTCTACTATAAATAAGGGAACACAAACCCTAAACTCGGGATATACACAAAAACACAAGACACTACAACAAAGGCAATAGATTTACTCTAGAAATCAGGGTTTTAAAAAAATCTCTTGTAATCCTTTCTTATTTCTAATGATCAATAAAGAATTAGTTCTGATACTCGCTTTTCGTGGTAGTACAACGAGCTGGCCCAAAAATTACCATAACAATTTGGCAATAGAAAAACAAACTAACTCAAGAGTACATGACAATGAATACAACATATTCATACCACGACTCACCAAAGAAGCAGGAGCACGTATGGAAACACCACGGCATGGTGCAACCCAAAGGTTTGCGAATATGGCATACCTTGAAGAAACTTTCCCCAAAATACTTGAAGATATCAACACTCAAATTAAGCATCTCCCTGGGGTAGCTCTACCCATCAAGAAAAGAACAAAAAACTTTTGTGCGGACACACAATTCTTTGATGAGATAACCCTTATAGAGATACCAAGAAAATTCGTTCTTTCTACTTTGAGGATGTACAATGGAACGAGCAACCCCAACAACCATGTGGCAGTACAAGCAACGCGTGTTTGTCGTAACCATCCAAAAGGATTAGCAGGAAGCGATGGTGTGCAAGGGGTATTGGTCAAGCTTGACTGAACCAGCGCTACAATGGTTTATCAAATTACCTAACAGATCAATCCACTCCTCACTAGGCTGACCGATCTCAACATAGACCAACTTGCAAGCATGAGGAACCTAGAAAAGATGGCGGATGATCTTTTTGAAATCTTGCAATATAGAGGTGAGCCATTTCATAGCTATATTGCATGCTTCAATGAAAAAAAAGTCTCCATTGGTGCAATGTATCGACTGCCATCTCTGCACTCAAGAGAGAATTACTCTCTGATGGCTATTCGAACAAGGACTTGACTAAGTACCAGTTTAAAACCATAGAGTAAGTATTTTCTCGTGCTTGGACGCAAATCAAGTGGGAAGAGGATATTGTCTATCGACACGCCTGCTCTGCTAAGCGCGAATCGCAGGTTATAAGGAACAAAAGAATCAGCCGCGACGACAAACCTTATAGATAATTATCGCTGCGACAGCAGGTTAATTATAATCCTGTGAATTGAGCTAAGATGGATCTTAATTGTCTCCCCGTTAGCAATCTACAATCCTGATGAAATGATTTCCCTGAGAACACTCTGTGTCCAGCGTTTTTCTTTGATTGATTCACAACTCGTTGTTACTTGCTTGCTTTCTTTCTTTGATTTCGTTATTTGCATCATCTTACCAACAAACTTTCTTTTCCGCCTTAGCCCCTATTTGATCTGATAATTCTTTGTACAACATTGGTTCTTGTGGATTCCATACCCGAACCACTACAACGTGCTTAACTGTACGCTTGCAGTGATTTCTTGGATGAAAACCTGAGCCATCAAAGTGGTGTGAGTTCCATAATGACCATAGTCATAGAACGGGAACTGCATATCACTGAGATTGAAAGTTAATGAACTACTAAAGAAAGGATTCCTTATGAAATTTTTATTTAAAAGAGCAAAGAATCACCTAGATATCAGGGGTGAAGACCGAGCATGTGATAAGACACGACCGTGTGATCCATGTGATTTCAGGAGGTTCAGGGATAAGTGGCATGACCCACGCGGTAGCCAAGAGAAATATCACAGTCACAAAAAAAATCAGGAGAAAAAGAGCCAAATCGTAGGATCAAGCTTCTTACCCTAGGAAGAGGAAAAAGTGATGGATCTCCATCACTATGCGCTGGTCATTATGTTGAAATGTCGAATTCTATGGTAAAAACAATTTTGGTGGATAATGGGAGCTCAAAAGACATATTATTCATGGGAACCTACAAGGACTTGGACCTAGAGACATACACGTTTACCAGGATATCTACATCGCTGGTAGATTTCAACAGAGAAGTCAAGCAAGAAATAGAGAATATCACCCTATTCGTGTACGGATAACGGGTAAACAAACCAACAAAATTATTGGTCATAGACTACGCCTTGGTGTACAACGCAATAATGGGATGTCCCTAGATCCAAGACATGGGAATCTTATCCTTCATTATGCATTCAATCGTGAAATTCTCTACCCCATGGAGAGTAAGAGAAACCAAGAGATATCAAGAGAGTTCACGTTTCTGCTACTAAACCACTTTCAAAAGTAAGACCTTTGCCTCATAGCAATTATAGAAACAATCATAGGAAGGAGAACTAGAGAAATACCTGAAAATAGCTCAAGGCTACCAGCAGATATACGAAAAACTACTCATTGACTTATCAAGGTCCAACTCCAAATTTTTTGCATGGTCCCACATGGACATGCCAAGGCTTGACTAGGGGTAACAGTTCACCAATTGCAAGTGAATCTTCACCATCCACCAGTGTGACAAAAAAACCAGAAATTTGCACCACAACGTGATGAGATCATCAAAGGCAAAGTACAAAACATAGTCAAAGTAGGGTTCATACGCGAGTGCAATGTCACAACATATTAGCCAACGTTGTAGTGGTATGAAAGAAAAATAAAAAGTGGAGAGTATACAGAAACCTCAAGGATCAAAATAAGGCATGCCCTAAGTTCCTTTTCTGTTGCGCCATATTGACAAGGTTGTGGATGCCACAGGATTCCACCATCTAATGAGCTTAATAGATGCATTCAACAATTATAACCAGATTATGATGTGTCCAGAGGACCAAGAAAAGACGTCTTTCATGCCTTCAAGAAGTATTTACTATAACAAGGTCATACTTTTTGGTTTGAAGAATGCGGGTGTCCACATACTAGAGTTTAGTAAACATGATGCTCGCATGACAAATTGAGTAAACCCTACATGTAACCCCCTTTGTCCGGATTAGGTCATAGTTGACTCAATCGATCGTTCAATAATCAAACAAGAACATGTAAAGATGAATTCTTAAAAAACCCAACAAAGAGGCAACATCAACCAAAGTTTTTTGAAAAAGAAAACGAAGTGAGGAGATGAAGAGGTAAGTCATGGATTCATATATAGAGGAACCACCTTCATCTTCTTATTTTTGGTTCTTATTCACTACCCCATCGCCATTGATAGTAGACTTTACCAACTCTGGCTCAACAAGAGGAATATCTTCCTCAATGATCAGAGAAGGTGCTCCACGGTCACCGCATTGGTCGCCATCACGATATTGTTTCTGCTCTTTTGCGGGTTTTGAAGGCTTTCTCTCCTTCTTGTAACATTGTCGCATCAATTCCCAACAAACTACACCTAGTCTCCGCAGACAACCATCTTCATCTCTGTTGGGAAGCTAGTCGCTTCAAATTTCAAGTCTCATCAACCATCATCTTTCTCTCTTTCTCAAAGTAGTCCACTTTGGTTCATAGCTTAGACTCGACCCGCCAAAGGCTTATACTTTGTCCTTAAGCTCAACCATCTTTCTCTCCTGGGAATATATTACCCTCTTAGTGATGGGCACCTCAGTCTTCTCTTGCTTGAGCTGTTGTACCAGAGCCTCCAATTTCTCCATGGCAGTCTTGACACCACTAGAAGCAAGCCTTTTCTCGACATGATGGCAAAGCGACAACACCTACAAAGAAATCATAACATTCAACAAAAGATGTTAAAGGAATTTTACTTTGTGACATAATAAAGTAGTGATAAGTAACTACCTTCAGAAGGCCACCCTAGCCAAGTGCACGTGATATGTCACCATCACAGATATGGTGTCCAGCGAGAATGTCTTTGACTTAAGGCTCTCCAATATCTATCGTGGCTAGCTGGGAAAAGGAAATCAATGTGGGGTTGTGGAGCGGACCTTGAAGAGGTGCCCTCATTCTTGACCTTCTTAATAGCATGAGAGGCAGAAGAATATCTTGAACCATTGCGCTTTGTCGCCTGGGTGCTCTTCACAACCTGCACTTCATCCTGTTTGGCAATGCTGCTCATGAGCTTCTTGGCAGAGATGTACTTATTGACCATCATATACTTATTGAAGGGATCAATGTCGCAGGTTTCATACATATTTCCTCCAAGGAAGCAAAGTAAAGTCATGAGATATAATACCTCATGGATAAATAAAGGACATAAGAGCAAAGATCTTACCTTGGATACTATTGCACTCTGAGGCTTCCATGTTGATCAAAAAGAGGATGTTGCACCATTCAGGAGGAATGTTCTCTGCTTCCAAGATCTTCTTGTATCCTTTGGGAGCCTCTGGGTAAGAAATCCCTCTAAAAGACAGAGAAACAAGTTTAACTACTGAATTCTATCTATTCAATTAAGGAATCTACAATAATCTACACCTACGACCCATTCGCTGGAAGTCACGTGGTGGGAAACCTAGGGTTCTTTCCAACCTAAATGAATATGTAGCTTTTAAACTAGTCCTACTCATACGCAAGGCATTTTCTCTCTTTCCTCTCCACCTCCTTGACCAAGGGAGAGTTGTTGTGCTTATGGATATAGAAATGGCCCTCGTGCTGAGCAAGAAAGGAAAAGTGATACAAGTACATGACCTCATTCACTTTGTACTCAACATTAATCAACTCTCTCAGGACTTGACTAGCGATTAATATTCTCCAGACTTATTTGTTGAACTGCCCAGTGGATATAGAAATGGCCCTCGTGCTGAGCAAGAAAGGAGAAGTGATACGAGTACATAACCTCATTCACTTTGTACTCAATATTAATCAACTCTCTCAGGACTTGACTAGCGATTAATATTATCCAGGCTTGTGTGTTGAACTGCCCAATGGATAACCCTAAGAAATTTGCCATCTGAGCCATGAGGGATGTAACTTTATCCTTAGGTCCGGCTTTAAAGAATGTGTAACAGCTTGTTTCTTTGGCCCATTATATTTCTCATTTTTCCAAGTCTTTTTAATTTTCTTAAATCAAAACCTTAAAGCCCATATTCTCTTTTTTAAACAATTGTCCAACATAGGAAGTTTAGCTTCCCCTCCTTCCCTTGCCTTCCCTAAATATAGAGTCTTCCCCTTTTCATTTCTTCTTCACTAAGGCAAAGCAACTATTTCCAAAGGAGGTCAGCTTCTCAGCCAGTCTCCATTGGCTTTTAGCAACCGGCTCCGGTAAAGTTCTTTTCCGACAAGTTCTCGGGATTTTCCGTTGAACTCTCTAAGCTCTTTCTGGTGAATGCCAGGTTGTTTTCTGGAAGGTCCCGGCGAGCTCCGACGCTTTTTCCGGTAATCGTATCCTTTCTTTTCTTTTCATTTTTTTTAGTTTTCGGTTAGGTTAGTTAGTTGGTTCGCCCGATTAAGGTTTATTAGGTCGTTGGCCTCGGCTCATTCAGTCGATTTGGTTTGATCCAACAGGTTTAGCCCGGTTTTTCCGGTTTAGGTACATTTTCTCAGCTTTTTCATATTTTCTGTTCCGTTTTATGTTCACGGTTCTGATTTTCTATTTTGGACATCTTCCATTTTTGGCAGTTTCCATTTCGGGAAAGTTTCCATCTATTGCAGGTTTCCATAAATGGAAACTTTCCATTTTCAGCAGGTTCCCGATTAAGGACTAAATCGGGTTTCATAGTCCAGGTTCTTCTTTCCGAAGGTGGATCGTTAAGCAGTCCAGTCGGGAGTTCAGACTTGGGGCAAAGGTGAGAGCTAGACCCATACACTCCTCAAGCTTTCCTTACTCACTCTTTCTCGCGTAGTTTAGCATTGGAACATGTGTTTTTCGGTTGTTTTAGTTTGCTTGGAGTCTAGTTGTTTTCTTTATTGCAAAATTGGACTTAGGGTAATAGATTTTATCACAATTTCTATATATATATATATAGTATTTGTGGGTAGGCAGGCTTGGACAGGGTACAAATGAAAGATTCATGTATTACCGAAGTCTAGCCTTAGACTTGGGCGGGGCACAGATGGAGGATTACTGTGTTACTGAAGTCGCGTGCAGGAGGGTTCAGGCAGTAAATCGATATGTTATCTTTAACCCTAAGATTGATAAAATGTCTATGACGACGGTGTGTATGGGCACTTATCTCATGCTGATGGAAGCTTCTTTGGAGGGTGTCGGCAGTCACTGAAGCTGTGTAGGAACATTGTTTGCCTTGGTTGGGTATTTTAGGTGTCATGTTTGCTGCTTGTTCTAGAACTAGATTGCGTGGTTGAAGTGCTTAAGTCGGATTTGCGGACTTATGGTTCCCCTAGCATTCCCCACCTCGCTGAGTGACTCCCATGTTGCTCACCCCCTATTTTCCCTTCGTCTTTCAGGTGAGACTGAGGAGTATTCGAATTAATTGGACGAAACTGGTGCTATTTTTGGATTTTTATTATATTTTCTTAGACATGATTTATTTTATCGAGTTTCATACTCGTTTAGTTTCAGTTGTTTAGATTATTGCTTATTTTGGACGTAGTAAATTATTAATAAAGTGGATTTATTGTTACGTTGAGTTATTTGTTTTGAAAGTTATGATTAGTGGCATGTCATTCTCGGGAGAGGATAAGACGGGTGTTACAGAATGCCTCATAAACTACCATTTCATGAGAACGGACATTGGGGACTCGCTCCTCTTTTGTTGGCAGCCGCCAAATGACCAATTCAAGTAGTGAATACCTCCTCTTGAGTTCTTTAATGTCCTTTATATTATAGTTTGGACCTTGATGCAGAGAAGGATTAGGAACAACCTCAATCGGAGAATGGGTTTCCTCTGACTCAAACAGATCAAATGATTCGTCAAAGGCATACTCTGTTCTAAAGTCAGTCAGGCGCCTCCGTCGGGCCTTGGCCCCAACGGATGAAAAATAAGGAAGCAACACATATCTCCCATCTACATAACCTCAATGGCAAGGTTCAAGGAGCCAAGGTCTCAAAAACAAAAACTAAAGGAAAAAATTACACAAAGAAAGGGAGACACCCTAAAGATATATAGAAAAACTCAAAATGAGACTCCCGTGCCAATGGGATTAGACTTTTACCTTGGATATTTGAGGACTGGAGGGTTTGAAGAAGGATCATGATAAAGGATGACAAAATCAATGGGTTCTGAGGTTGCGACTAAGACATTCGACGATAGCTCACCGAAATCACAAAAGAGAAAGCTTGTTTTTTTTCTTTTGAAAACCAGAGGAAACAAAATAAAGAATATAAAGGAAAGGCGGAATACGAGGGCATGATTCCTTTCAAATCAATATGGGTCTCACTCTCAAATCCAAAAGGAAATCATATATTTGGCATGATTTCGTTACAATAGATAAGTCGTTGCTAATCTAGGGATTCACGTAGAAAATTAAAGGTCATAACCAATAGCAGAACAACTATTTCGTTGATGATGAAGCCAAAGACTCACTAACAGATCCAGAGTATTAACGTATCGACTTATGCCAAGGGATGACTCTGCAAAGTCGACAAGTTAACCCTCGACTCCACTAGATGAGCTCGAAGGTTAAGAGGCAAACTGTTGGGACAAATAAATATCTCGACTCGTGGCACTAAATCCATGCTTAAAGGCTAAAACGACACCCTACATGTATCCTTGCTAAGGGAAAGAAAAAACGTTGTTTCTACGACCTGGGAGAATCAATAATCTCATAAAAAGAAAACATTCAAAAACCAGGAGAAACCGACTCAACTAAAACAAAATCGACTAGATAAGAGGAAACCTTCCTATTCTCCGTGAATATCTTTTAAATCCCAAGAAAATTGACTTGAAATTCTATTGTTAATAAGGCAACACAAACACTGTACTCGAGATATACACAAAAACACACGAGTCTACAACAAAGGCAATATGCTTACTTTAGAAACAATGGTTCTAAACAAGAATATCAAATTTTTAAGTTTTGACTTTTTGTTATAAAAATGTGATCACTAATATTTTTCAAGAAAAACATTAAAACTTTTTTCTTAATATTTCACATAAATAAATCTAAGTTTCAAAATTGCAAACCCGAAAATTAAACAGTAACCCCTAAAAAGTAAACACCAAACCCAAAAATACTAACGCTTATCGGAAAACATATATTTTAAATTCTTTAAAATTATTTTTAAGTATTTGTGGTCTTTTTGAAACAAAAAGGTTTTAGTGGTATTTGTGAAAAAAAATAACTAGTGATGATTTTTGGGAACAAAAGCTTATTTTAATGATATTTTAAAGAATCTTTTATTTTAAAGTAATTATTTAACTTTTGCATAGAAAAATAATAATTTTAGTATATGTTTGAGATTTTTAAAGCATAATAGTTGTGATGAAATGAATAGTAAACTAGTTACCATTATTTTATGATCTATGGAAAATAGTACTTAGCTATATTTATCTTGTGCAGTATGGTAAACATTATTAACAATTATGAAACAGATTAGAGAATTGTGTTGATATATAGATACACATAAAGAGAAGTTAATTGAAACTTTTGCTAATTGGTTTTCAATTAATTTTTTTTTCACCGGTTTTCAATTAATTTAAAAGTTGAAGTTATTTGTATAGGCAAAAAATTGGCATATGACAAAGAGTCTTCATATATTTTTTAAAGTGGTCTTACAAGAAAAGATGAAGAGATTAAACAGTGGCTTTTTCCACCTGGTGTTATTTCTGATATCTGTTCTTCTTCTGGACTCAGGGCATTGCGTAGGTCGTTTCTCCTACAATCACAATCTAAAATCAAAGGTACAAAAATAAAAAATCTATTACTATTTATTTATATTCAACAAAACAGAATGTTTAATCTCTGTAACATCATGAAAAGTGCAACATGGAGGCTCCACAAACAAACAATACTGAAGGAGGATATCAAGAGTTGAAGATTATTGAAAAAGGAGGAAACAGAATTGTAACAGAGAGAGTTGATCTTCAGCAGGGGAACAAATACAGCATCTCTGGTACCAAAATGTTGGTTAAATGGTTTTGTTGTTTCTTGTGTAGTAAGTGATGATTTAATATTATTGAATTTTGTGATTTAGCTTGGGTAAAGTTGAGAAATGAGGATGAAAGAAGAGTCAGAATAACTTTGAGGGGGAAGAATGTGAAACCTGTTGATGGAGGCGAAGTTATGGCGAAAAAAGGATGCTGGTCTTTACTTAAAGGCAGTTTTGTCGTCGATTTCTCGGTCGCCATCGATATTTTCTTCAAGGTAAACAGAACATTATTGTGTATTTACATGTATAGATACTCAGCAGTAATGCAGGGATTTATGTGAGGCAGAGCGATGTACCGTTGTTCATGAACGAGTTCACCACGGTAGAGTATGATAAAGAAGGAATAGGGAGCCCGGTTAACGTGAAGAGGAAAATGGAAAACATTGTTTCATACCTGATGCAACCCTGGATGAGATATCCTTGGTTTGATTCCTGGATCTTGCTTAATGAGAGATTGAATTTTCTGAACTTTTCCTTTTGATGTTTGTTTTCTGATTTTTCGAAGAAGATGAAAGAACGATGATGGATTTTATGAGAAGATGATAGATGGAATGATGAATGGATAGATGGATAGATAAATCTTTAGATGGATAGATTTAAATCTTTAGATGGATGGATAGATGATTCACAATCACTGTGAAAAGGAAGAAAAACATTGATGAAACTCTTAGATTGATCAAAAGTTTGCAAAATACAAAGTATAAATAGATCTAATTCTCCTAGGGCTTCTACAAAAATAATAAACCAAAACTAAACCTAATTGGCGAAAATATTAAACCAAAATAAAACAAAACCAAATCTAAAATCAAACCCTAAAAACAAAAAAATTAAACAACTTGGTAGTTTTCTGGTTTTACCCATCGGGTGTTCCTGGATAGGCCGGTGCAGAAGAATTGGCCGATGCAGAAATCCAAAAGTCAATTTTCTGCAGCTTCTTAGTCTGAGATTGGTTTTCCCCATCGGGTGTTCCTGGATAGGCCGATGCAGAAGAAGTGGCCGATGCAGGAATCCAGAAATCAGCTTTCTGCGAATTGAGCTGAACAATATTGCATCATTCCCTCCACCTTTAAAAGGATTTGTCCTCAAATCCAAGCCTTCTAAATGATCAAAAACGTTTATGATCCGCTTCCCATGCATTCCTCTAAACCAAATCATAAAAATATTCCCTCCAGGCTTGAACACATAGTATGTAACCCGTTATCGTTCCAGAAATACTTGTTAAGACTTTGCTGAAAGCCAGCAGCTTCTGATGCAATCAATCTTGATTCAACACACCTAATGCTCATGGATGTGACGTTTCTTGATCCTTTTACTTTTCTGCTGATCCAAGTTGCATCATCCCCTCCTCCTTTAAAAGGATCTGTCCTCAAATCTGGACCCTCTAGGATGAATGCATCGTCCATACATGGTTTTGGCATTGTTGTCCACTTCTTTAAGGTAATGTTTTTGTTGCTGGACACACAAGACATTCCTCCTAGCTCAAAAACAAAGTGTGGCAGCCTCTTGATGTGCCTTAGATGCTCCACAATACTACGCTCAATCCAAAAAAACAGGCTGATTAGATTCTTTACACAAAATTTAACCATGATCTGAACCTGATTTGTAAACCGTTGTCTGCTCCTTTCCATGAGAGGTTTCTGGTCTACAATATACTTCTTCAGCCACGTTTTTGATTGGTATTAGAGCACTTACAAACTGAAGTTCTTCCTCTTGGTTCAGCTTGTCAAATTGCTGATTTTCTTCGCAAAGAGGAGCTAGTTTCGGTTCCTTCTCTTTGATCTCTTCAGTTGCGGCAATTGAGGATGGACTTGGGCCTGGAATCAGTTGATGGATTTCCTCTTGAACTGCTCGCAGCTCGCTCTCATATTCAACCTTAAGCTTCTCTACTTCTTTGGGCTTTTGGTTCTTCATGAAAATCGCAGAAGACGCACCTTGTTCTTCCTCCTTTCATTTGCTGCTTTTTACATAACTTGATCCAGAATAACATGAAGATTTCATGGTCTCTTTGCTGGTGATTGGATGTTCCATCCTTGTTTCACGTTCTGGTTTTGA
>OVAN01009847.1:0-16077 GCA_900406275.1 Anastatica hierochuntica | reverse complement strand
GAGCACTAATATATAATACCATATTTACAGAAAATATTGTAATATAAATAGAAATTTAAAAGTCGACAAAAAAAATAGAAATTTAAATATGAGTTCAAAATTTTAAAAATAACAAAGCAGTAACACAAGTTTCAAATATAGTTTGCAAACAAAATAGTGTAAAACAAATGTCATAAATATCAAAAATCCATATATGATTAGCTATATATACAATGGGAAACTAGAAAACTACACAAATATACTAAAACCAGGATCGACGAACCGATTGTTAAGCGATTTAAAAATAAAAAAGAAGTCTAATCGAAGAAGAGCAGAACAGGGAGAGTGAGCATTTCGGTTAAGATAATATGACCCACCTTATACCCGGCCCATTTCAAAAGTTAAATAAATTGAACTCAATTTCATCGTTTTCAGAAAATAGAAAGTTTAAAATATACTATAAATGAATGTTTGTTTGCAATATATCGGAAACAGAAACATTTTCTATCATAAGAAAAATATGGAACATTTAAAAAAAAGAAAAATAATAGAAAATAATAAAGCAAATAATATAAATTGAAACTAATTTTTATAAGGTTGTATACATGTAATTCTAAACGAACAACGATATAAGTCCACATCAATATTTTTTAAAATATAAAATTTGAAATATATTGTCCAAAAAATAAAAAATAACATCAAAAGTTGATGAATCTTTAAATTACTGTAATGAGTGAGTTTAGAAAAAAAGAAAACTAATTTCTTCTTAACAACAAAAAGAAAAAAATGACTTACTATTAGATTAAAAACATTTCTTAACTCTAAGATAGTTTAATTAAATTAAAAATAATATGAAACGAAAAAGGATTTACAAGGACGATTTTTAATAATAGATTATTTTGGTATAAATGAGAACTAAGTTAAAAAGTTGTTAATAAAAAGAGACAACAAAATATAAACTTTTAGAACAATAGTTTAGGAAATGAAAAATATTTTTCTATTTAGAGCAAAATGATTGTATGTTTTTCTTCGGTTTATACATCTATTCAATTTAGTATGACGATCACACAATAAAATAGCATGAATAAAACATATATTCATAAGAATTAAAAAAGTAAGCCGATTTAGACAAAGACAAAAAAGCAGAATGTCAATGAAAATATAGAAAATTATATATCTTGAGAAAAATAAGAAAACATATTCATAAAATATTTTGCAAAAGAGAGTTAGAAAATATGAAAGTTATGAGACTTAAAGTACATAAGTACAAATAGTCAAGAGAACGATTAAAAAAAGTATAATTGTAATTTGTAGTTATATTAGAGAGAGAGACAAAATAGATGATATATTGAACATTCATACAACTTCTAGAAATATGAGATAGTAGTTAAAATATTAAAAATCAAAGGATAATATTAAAATGTTTTTTCGTCTATTTCAATTGGTTTTAAAACTGCAAAAAAATGAGAGTTACAAAAAAAGTGTTGTCAATTATTATTATTGAAGAGGTATTCCTGTTTGGAATCAAGAATTTTAAGAAATGAACAAAAATAAAACATAAGTATAATACTAATAAACAAAGATAAATTTACTACTGTATGTCTAAAAGAAGTATCCAATTTAGGTTTGGTGCGACTTTCACTTGTGAAGTTCACACGCGAGATAATTCACCCATAGAGAAAAGAAAACCTTCGAGGCTTCCTTCAAGTAGTCGTTGCCGTGGAGAAGCAAAAAGAATCTTCTTCCTTTTTCGAATTCTTTGTATTATTTCATTCACCATTAGTGATTTCTGCTTGTGCAACCTCTCATTTTATATAATTAACTCATAAACGCGTAAATGTCACAAAAAAATATAAAAACAAATACTCTCATTACATTATACATCTCTTACACTCAGGTTCTATAAAATGTAGTCGGGACATCGAGGGATATCCAGAAAAGTATTTCGTGAATTGGTCTGATTCGGTCTCTTTTCCTTCCGTTTGAATAAAAGAAAATATCCCAAAGAATCATCATTCGACGTTAAGAACGAGCGTACAACTAACTAAAGTAAAAAAAAGTGTTGAGATATATAGTACTGTAACGTGCCGATTATACCAAGTTACATATTTGTAACTCAACCAAATTAAACATTAGATCCTAAAAACATTTACAAAACCTAACATTAAATAGTATATTCGATAATAAGGAAAAAATTTTAGTCAAAAATATAATCCTAAATAACCACAAGAAAACAACTATATTCACTATTTTAATGAAAAAGTATGAAGAAATTACATAAGAAAATATAAGACAAAGATCGCAAACACAAATCCGCGCGTTGCGCGGAGATAGTCCTAATACTCCTAAAAGTTAACGCAATTATATACTATTCTATTGAATATTCTCGTACCTTCACAGGTGCGGACCAATTTTTTTTGAAAAAGAGGAGTGATGAAATTTATGTTTTTTTCGGGGTTGACTAATTAAGATTGTTGCCTCCTACTTGATGAGCCAAAATAGATAAATGGGCCAATGACGACCCATTAACTGTTTTTTTCCCTTATCAGACTGAAAAAAAATGCAAAGCTTTGATTCTTTTTTTCATGTTCCCATCACTTCGCCCAGATTGCTAAAACCAGAGAGAGCAAGCTCAGGGAACCTCTGAATCGAGAGCCTGAAAAGCCATGTACAGAGCTCTGTAAGTTACTCGACGAACTGGGTTTTGTTTTGCCTAACTTCTTCAATCAAATGTTCATTGAGTTTTTTTTACTTTAATCTGTTTGTTGCAATGAAGGTGGCGGCTTTCTCCATTGCGATTCATCGTGGGCTCGTCTTCATCTTCTTCGTCGAAGTTAACCCTAACCGTATCACGGGTTTGTTATCTTTTTCATGAAAGTTCTTCCTCTTCCTCGTATGAAAAAATCTTGAATTTTTGATTGAATTGAGAATTGACTTTTAGGTTAGAGGACGAAGTGGAATTGATAATGGAGATGGTTGTACTTGTTCTCGTAGTGTCACAACATTTATGGGTACATTTTATCATCCTCTCTCATATGGTCTGTTACTCTCACTTGGATTCTTAAAGATAAGATGTTGTGACTTCATGATTTCGTATGGCAGCAGGTAATGAATTCATTCGATCCCAAGATGAATCAACTAGGAAGATCTTACAGGTGCAGATTCTCGATGCTCTTCGCTCGGGAGAAAGGCATGAAGCGTCGGCTCTGCTTCTGAAGCTAACACATGGGATTTATTCGTTTAGTGCTGATGATTTTCATGATATTCTGAATTATTGTGCACGATCACCGGATCCTGTGGTAAGTTGACGTATGCTTAGCTTGTCTTTGACCTGTCTTAAATATTTTGTGCATATTCGAAATTTTCTATTGCTGTGATTCATTTCTTAAGATACACTGTTCTTATTGTATCTCATCTTGAGGCAGTAATTTGTTCCTGTAGTTTGCCATGGAGACTTACGGTGTAATGTGTAAGAAAGAAATCAGTCTTGACAGTAGATCTTTGTTGTTCATAATACAAGCCCTTTGTAAAGGAGGATACTTGGATAAGGTATATAAATATATATAGTCGAATCAAATATGCAATCCTTCCCGTACACGATACAGTAACTCACGTCTATACATTTATTTCTCCGGATACAATTGTTCAGGCGTCAGAATTTGTGTATGCACTCGGAGAAAATGATAGTATCTCTCCTCTTTTGCCCGTGTATAACTATTTTCTTGGAGCTTGTATAAGAACGAGAAACGGAAATCACGCTAGTAGATGTTTAGAAATGATGGATCAACAGAGAGTAGGGAAGAATGAAATAACATATGCAGCACTGCTCAAGGTTAGTTAAGGACATATTTACTTCAGTGGCCTTGTTCATGTGACATGGAAGAGACCATCTTTTCGTTAGTTTGGCCCAGTTTCGTGATGTTTCTTTTAAATTCCGTGATAGAGGTTTCATTTGCATTGAATTGCAGAGTTGATCTTAATTTTCTTTGTTATCTGATTGAATATTATTTTCAGCTTGCAGTTCTACAGCGCAACTTATCAGTTGTTAATGATATCTGGAAACACTACGTCGACCACTATAGTCTGAATATACTCTCTCTTAGAAAATTCATATGGTCCTTCACGAGGTTGGGGGATTTGAAATCAGCATATGAGTTATTGCAACACATGGTGGCTCTAGCTTTAAGAGGAGAGCTCTTTGTTAAATCCAATAAAGGGAAATTGCATTCCACGAGATTGGATATTCCTATACCATCAAGTGGTCAATCGGGATCAGAGAAAGTTGCTTTTGGAGTAAGTGATCACGCTGCTTCACTTATGGTGGATGCTGTTGGAGATAACACTGTGGAGTGCAAATCGTCTGATGCACAGAGCAACGTGTCTTCCAAAGTGGTTTTGCTGAAAGGTCACAACAAAATCCCTGCTACTAGGGTCCTCAGGTGGTCGTTCAATGATGTGATTCACGCATGTGGACAATCTAAAAACTCTGAGCTAGCAAAGCAGCTAATATTGCAGGTATCTCCTACCAGTTTCCCGTTTATCCATTCCTCATTCATATCCACTCGCTATACATGATACTGTTATGAGAAAACTGGCCTCTGACCTTTCGTGTTTTTCTCTGGTCTCTGTCCTTCTTTGTGTTATTTGATGAAGATATCATTCTGATTTTCTTCTTATCTTCACTTATAGATGCAAAATCTTGGTTTGCCACCCTCAAGCCACACATATGATGGTTTCATTAGAGCTGTTGCATTTCCAGGAGGATACGAATGTGGCATGAAATTGGTAAGAGTTTATGTACTGTCCAAGCCCTCACTTTCACAAGTTCTCTTTTGGCAGTTCAGTTCTTTTTAATCAAAACCACTTTTCTCGTATCTGATCTTTCTACGCAGTTGAAAGTAATGCAGCAACAGAATCTGAAACCATATGATTCAACTCTTGCTACGGTTTCAGCCTATTGCAGTAAAGCCTTTCAAGTTGATTTAGCTGAACACCTGTTGGATCAAATATCTGAATCCGCGTATGCATATCCTTTTAATAACCTTCTTGCTGCGTGTGACTCCTTGGTTAGTTATTTTGATTCTACATATCTGAAAGCTAGTTACCCTAGATACCTCTTTTACCTTTCGGTTTTTGTGTTACTGTTCTGTTCTATTATTTCTTACTCAATTAATTTGTTAGAAATTGTGCTGTCTAAGTTGTTTGGCTTGTTTAATAGGTCTTGTTATTATGAAATGTTCTATGTGTCCATATTTAGCACAGAAAAAAATTTCTGCTAATTTAAGCTAGTCACAGGGAGGTTCAGTTTCTTACTAATGTTTTATAGGATCAACCAGAGCGTGCTGTCCGAGTTTTTGCTAGAATGAAACAGCTAAAACTACGCCCGGATATGAGGACATATGAACTGCTCTTTTCATTGTTTGGTAATGTGAATGCTCCATATGAAGAGGGCAACATGCTGTCCCAAGTAGACTGTTGTAAAAGGATTAACGCTATAGAAATCGACATGGTGAGAAATGGTTTTCAGCACAGTCGTATCTCAATGCGGAATGTGGTTAGTTCCTACTCTAAATAAATAGTTCTTTATCTGTTTGAAGCAGATGAATCAGATGTGATATTATTCATCAAAGAAACAGCTGGCAATCCCTTTCGAGGCTGTACTGTCAATTGTTACTTCGTTACTGAATGTTGATTGCATCGTATGTCAGAGTAATGAACTTTTCTTTTACCAATTTTTGTCTTTCTCTAGCTAAGAGCCCTCGGAGCTGAAGGTATGGTGAATGAGATGATGCGGCGCCTCCAGACGGCTGAGAATATGTATCTAGGAACAGGCACATACAACATAGTGCTTCATTCACTTCTTGAGGCAAATGAGGTAAGTTTTCATCGTCTAATAGCTCTTTTAAAAGGTTTCTTTTGCACCAGTGTACATAAGCGGACTACAATATTGATTATTATTATTCTTAATGGACATGCAGACTAAGATGGTGATGAATATATTCAAACGTATGAAAGCTTGTGGTTACCCTGCAGACGCTGCTACCTACAATATAATGATTGATTGGTGCAGCAATATTAACTCTTATGAATCAGCTTGTGCTCTGGTTTCCATGATGATCCGTGACGGATATTACCCAAAAGGGGTTACGTTTACTGCTCTGATGAAGGTAATAACAGATTATCTCATTACAATTTTAAACGGTTGCCGCCACCATTTTCCAAGAACTTGCTACAAAATATTCAATTCAAGATGGAAATAATCCTACCAGCATACACACACACAAACATATTCAATTCAAGATGTTCCAATATTGTGGCTGTATTTGGCTGCTTGCTGATGTTCATTTCTTTGTCTCCGGATTAGATACAGTGACGCTTGAGCAACAGGCGGTTCTACTAACTAAAGCTTTGAATTTTCTCGTAGATTTTGGTGAATGACGAGAATTTCGAGGAAGCACTCAATCTCTTGGACGAAGCTGCATTGGAAGGGATACATCTCGATGTCCTAGCGTACAACACCATCTTGCGTAAAGCATTTGAGAAGGTAACATATTTGTCGTAAAAACGTCGAAAGTAATGAAAGCAAATAAACTGATACATAACCTTGCCTGCAGGGAATGATTGATGTGATCGAGTACATAGTTGAGCAAATGCACCGAGACAAAGTGAGTCCAGATCCAGCAACTTGCCGTTATGTTTTCACTTGTTATGTGGAAAGAGGGTATCATACGACAGCGATAGAAGCTTTGAATGTTCTGAGCCTAAGAATGCTCAACGAAGAAGACAAAGCTAGTCTTCAGGAGAAGAAAACAGAGCTTGAGGAAAACTTCATCATGAACGAAGACCCCGAAGCCGAAACAAAGATAATCCAGCTGTTCAGAAACTCGGAGGAGCATCTTGCTGTAGCATTTTTGAATCTAAGATGGTGCGCGATGCTTGGGGGCCAGATTATATGGTCGGAAGACCAAAGCTCATGGGCTAAAGGACTCTCCAAAAAGTATGATTATTAGGTTAGAATGTGACATGGTGTTCATTGTTACTGAAGTAGAGCGGTTTTGGTCTCTTCCTTTTCGTTAGTTGATTCTTTGCCATTCTCACGGAAGCTTCTCAGTTTTGGTTTTGTATGATGTTACAGTCTGGTGATTCTAACAGGTTTGATTGATAACTTTCAACTATTTTTGAGGTTACCTATCATCTAAGTGGAAATATTTTTGTTTAAAAATCAGAATTGTTTGTGAAATCATTCTCTTATTGTTGCACAATATGTAAGAGGAAATTGCATACAATAGTTATAGATAACTAAACAATGATTAGATGATCACAAACCATTTTACTCGGTAAGAAACACACACAAAAAAAAAAAAATTCCAAACCGAAATAGATAGAAACCGAACCGAATTGGCTCTCCGCATGTCTCGTGCAGAAGAAGAAGCAAATAGCATTTTATAAAATAACTAAAGAAAGAGTCAACAGAATTCGAAGAAGATGATATAACAAAAGTGTCTATAAGAAGAACAAAGAATTTAGAAGCTTAACTGCAATTTTTCATTGACACAATGAACTCTTCTCTGATTGATAATGCTGCTCTCATGAGCTCATTCCATTAACAGATTTCGACATCAATGATAACACTGCAGCTTTGCGAACGTCTTGTGACTTTGTTAAGCTCTCGGTAGATTTCTGAATCCGAAACAGGTCGCGAATGACTCAAAATGAGTTTCTTGAGGACTGATGCGTTTTCAAGAAAGTAACTAGCTATTTTCATCTCAACTTCTTCCCATTCGATAATCCCTCTTATCTCAACACACTCGAGAGTCGTTAAGAAACACTGAGGCACCTTTATATGTTCCAATGTCTCCATCTCTTCTCCATAAACAACCTTCTGCAAACACACACAAAAAAGAAACATAGGCTGAGTTTTCAGTGATACACATCCCACAAAATCACAACGAGTTTTTTTACCATGATTAGGTGTTTCAGATTTGGGCAACTCTCAAGAAAAGCTGGCAAAAACTGTAACAAGGAGCACAGGAACGTGACTTGTAAACGCGATAAATTATTGAATTTGGGAATCAATCCTGCTTTTGAGTAAAGATCAAGGGCCTGCAACAAGAAGAAAAAGAGTAAAGACTACTAACGAGAGGTTTCCAAATGGACAAAGTCCATGAATTGTTGTGTGAATATATATATATAAACATACCTTCATTGTTTTATGAGAGACGATTATATGTTTTACACTTGATATCCCAGTGAGAAAATCACTAATCTCATCTCTCTTCGATATGTTCCCCGGAGCAGAAAAGCCCATTTTGATGAGGAATTTGATATCAAAGTCAATCGTGACCAAAGAGCTCAGGTTCTTTACCGCGACACTCTCATAATGATCTTCTTTGAGACTCAAATACTCTAGCCCAGGAGCATCAATCTCAAGTGTGCCTTTGGCACTCGGAATGAAGAAATATTTTTGCAAGGTCGGAATATAAAACCTCTTCAGGCTCCGAGATCTCACACACGTAAACACATCATCCGTTCCCTCAACATCACAATGCAACTTTCTCAGCAAGGTCAGTTCTTCAAGAACGGGACATCCTGAGATTAGCTTCTCTAGAATCAAATTGGAATGCCAATGAACTTCCACAAGGTGCATGACCTTGAGACAAGGCAAGGAAACAAAACCCGGATCCTGAAGGCCCGAACACGAGAGCTTTAAGGAAACCAATGTCTTGCACGTATATAGATTCAGGGGCACGTACTCCATAAAAGGATAGAGATCGATGTCGTATTCTAGATAATAGATACAGCTCTCAAAATCTAGATATTGAATTCCGCGGTTGATGGCTTTAGCAATCCGATCTTCGAGACCTTTGATCTCAAAGTCACGACACTTTACCTTGACTTTTAGCAGGCGTAACTCAGGGTTAAACTCGAGAAACTTGTCAAGAGAGCTAAGAAGCACTTGCTCTTCTCCATAAGGGACATTGGAGCAGTCTAAGTCAAGCCCGGGAACACTTAGCCACAGATTCTTCCATCTGCTGGATAAAACACTAGTCTTCACTGAATCTTTAGTCGGAAGGCGTGAGAGTATATGAGTTAGCAAATTTTCCGGCAAATCGCTAATTCTATCACGAGACCCAGACATCATCACGAGATGAAACCCTAAGAGCATCCACAAAGAAAAAACAACGAGCATATAAACAAAAGGGGTGTTTGAATTGAATCCTAAGCGATGAGTTTCTCTAATTAATCACAGAATTAAGGGTAAAAGGCGATCGAAATCTGGGTTCTGGGTTCTGAAGAACTCACCGTAGATTTGATTCGCCGGCGGATTATTGGCCAGAGCCACCCATGATGAGAGTGGAAAGGGGTAATTTTTTTTATGTGAAACAAAATAGATCGTTCTAAGTATTTATACGTTTGCAGCGGTTGTTATTCCATTTTCTAAGAGCGTTTCAAAAGGTGCCACTAATATCCGAATAAATAATTTTTCTCAAGGTAACATTCATTCTTTTTTGGTAAAGATTTTAAATTTTAATATCATTTTTTGGGTTTTGACATAAATAAAGAGATTAACTAGAAGCAGATTAGTCGAAAGAAAAACTAAACAACACCGAAATATAAAAGAAAAACACATGCACAAATTTTTGATAAAAAATGCCTAAGCGGTAGAAAATCCGACAATCCTGAAGAGCCCGAACCCTAGTCTATCTAACTAATTAAAAATACATAATGCATTAGACGTGAAGGTATTTCCATGCATAAACTTGCCTTAAGTTGATATGGATAGTTTGGTTGGTTCTGTGGACTGCAATTTAATCATGTTTTCTCACTTTTGATAAAACTTCATGACCTTGATGAGGGCTGTAAAATTAGAAAATGTTGGAATTACATTAAAGCTCATGCCTTTACTACTTCAAAATATCAAGTTATTATCACCTTTGAAGACCATACAACTCCCAAACATCAATCTAAAGTTGCCAATGATTCCTTTCTTTTACAATGTACTAGGGGAAGGTTCCGCGCTACGCGCGGATTTGTGTTTGAGTTTTTACACTATATATTATTTAGAGGGTGAATTTTTAAAATAACAAAAAAAACATTTGTTTAAGTTTTAGAAAGGTTTACATCCACTCGATGAAAAGGGTGGGGGGAGAAAAATTTTGTTTGGAAGTGTTAGTTTGTATAATAGGATTTTATTTTGGATGTTATGTCTAATTTTCTCTTCCTTAAAACAATATAATATTAAATCAAAGTACTTTTCATTTTTGCCAGTGATTGAAAAAACTTGTTGTTTTGTATGCCTCCTCCAAAAAAAACTCTAAAACGGCATGAAGTTTGGAGAACAAACAACATGGTGTTGAGATCTGACGTGGCAAAAGGGGGGTCTCTCCTAAAAAGCTGAGGTGGCATAGCTGAAAGTGGAGAATGACCTCCTTTTAATTAGTTAGATTTTCTTTAGACCTCAATATTTATGATATATCTATTGTGCCTATATGAATAATACAAATCGTTTGATCTCCCGCAGACGATAACTCAATCGTTTGATCTAAAGAACTCCATTCATGAGAAGAGTTAATATGATAATCGGTGTCCATTTGTCGTTTTGGTATATTATATTTGTTGTTATTACACATATTAATCCATCTTCCTCTTCTCTCATACTTCCTCCATTCTCGACCACATTGCTAAGAGCTTCATGTTTTTTTCTATTTTTATTTGTTTAACTAGTTTCTAAAATCATCACAAAGCCAAATGACTTTCACTTTTTCCTTCTCCGTCAACATAAAGACAAAGAGGAGGCAATCACCAGTAGTGAAGAGAATTTCCAATCAATATCTTTGGAGGATTCAGGTTCTCCCTTCGTTTCATCGACCTCATATCTTTCTCCTTTAGCTCTTTTTTGTTGGATATTAGAATAGAAGTTTTTTCCCCTACCTATTTCCAGTAATAGATGCTATAATGCTTGAGACTTTGCGATTCATGTGAACATGGGGATTCCTCTCGCGAAGAGAAGCCACACGCAGTGATTTGCATGGTTATATCATGTTTGTACATCTACGATCCAATTTCCACCATGTCTCACGTTATAAAAAGTCAATTTCTCTAATTCCCCTGAATTTCAATGTCTCATCAATATACTTGCTTATATTCACATCAACCGCTTATAATATATATACTATCTCCTATTGGTAATGCTTAATAAAGAATGTTGATAAGAAGATGCAATTTTTGAAACGGGTTTGTACACACGGAACGAATGGAAGTTTCTGTGATAAAGTTGACAAACAGGTATTGTGTTGTGTTTGTTACTTTCATAGTCTCATCATTGCATTTATGCCCACATATAATCAAGATTTAATTTCCTTTTACATGTTGCCAGATTATTGTTGCAATAGAATCATCAAAAAAGTGACACGAGTGGATGGTCCTACCATAACTGGAGCTACTGATAAGCTCATGGGTTTACGCTCCAGCTTCCATCTCTTTCCAAAGCGATTTGAGTGAAGTGGTTGCATCCTCAGTTGCACCATTTATTGGTGGTCAACTATCTAGAGTGAATGCTTATGAAAGTGACACTCTATATAGCTCAGAAATATGCTCCAAACATTTCGCTCTTGCATAAAAAGAAGAAGATAAAAAGTATGTTTATGGACCTATGTTTTTACTTCTGTTTTTGTAGATTTCATCACCATGTTGGTTATTATACTAGAAGCATATGAAAGCCGATTTTTGGGTTTGTTTTCAATGCAGAAATAGTATGAAGAGCTATATATTATCTTAGGACAGTCTAGATCATGAACCAGTTAGTAAACCTATAAGATCGAATGCGGTATATTTTTCTGTCATCATTTATCATAGATATCCATGACATCTTTTTGATATTCTTCTCTTACTGAGAAAACCTGAATTCCCTGATGTAGCAGTGAATTTGTCATGGAAGAAGATACTCCAAACGTAGTTATAGCATAGAACTTGACGTGGATGGTAGAATAGAATTTGACGTGGATGAGATGCCGAAAGACCAAAAGGCATTGAATAAAACCAAGGAGCCCTTTGATACGTACCAAAGAAGTATAAAACCTATGATGAAGAATTGATACAGAGGAGGAACAAAGAAGTCAACCATCAAGTTGACCAAGAGGAATGAGATATTCCTGCACGTTCAGAGGCTTTGCAGCAACCTTGACCTATACTATAAATAAGATTACGTAGTTTTTTCTTCTCTTATGCTCTATGAACCTTCTGGAAACTTAGGTCTTTTGGGAATGGCGATGCCATTTTGTGGTTGATCAATGTTGATCGGTTTGCAAGAGTTCTAAAGGGTTGAGTGATCTTGCCTTTTATTTCTCTATTTTTATCTTTATATTGTATCAGTTTGCTATTTCAATTAGGAAGAGTCCGATTTAGGTTTGCTTTCACGAGGTCTCTATTAAGAACATATCAAATTGGTGCATCATGAGCTACGATCGAATCTAACGCAATGGATTTTGTCGAGTTTCCAATTTTCTATGGTGATGATTTGAAACTATGGATATCATCAATGGAAAATCAATTTGCTTGTAGTGGTGATTACACATAGATGAACAAACTGGCTTTCGCGTACAGTTTAGTCGCAAGTCAAGCTGAAATGTGGTTATATAAGATTCAAAAATATGGCGGTTTTGACACATGGGACCAACTGAAGAAGAAAATGCTCTTAGAATTTGACAGCAGAGATGATCCAGAGAGGTGACGAGAACAAGTCTTAGAACGTTTGTGCCTGTGAATCGATTCGAGAGATTCAGGAAAGAACCAAATAAAAGAGTTGGGGACAAAAACCATTCCCGAAGATAATTTGCTTTGTGCAAGTGGTGTGATAACGGCAGTTGCGTTTCCAGACGAAACTTCTGAATCGAGTACAAAGGTGGAGCCGACTGATACGGTCCATGAAATAGAATCGATTCAAGAGGCAGAATCAATTTTTGGAATGAGGTCAATAGAAACAAAATCTAGTGAAGGAGAGAAATTGATTCAAGATACCAAGTTGAGTCTAGATACAAAAATAATTCAAAAAAGACATCAACTCCACTTCAAATATCATTATTTTCCTTAGAATCCAGCGATAGAAGTCATATGTCAAGGACTTGTGATAAGGAGGTGATAGTTGTGACTTCAATTGGTGATAATCCTCATGTAGTATCGCCGTTTTGTCACATTAACTCAAAGGAAGAGTCACAAAACCATTTTGGTCTTGACTGCATCAATATGAAGAAAACCGCACACCAGATGTTCGATGGGATGTCTCTAAGGAGAGATGAGATGCATCAAAGGCTAAAAAAACAAAAATCTCTCAAGTCGTCGAGAAATGTTTGGCACAAACAAGAGATTTGGTAACAATAGCAATCATGTATGAGGAGTTAAAGAGATGAGTTTCTTGTAATGTTGGAGACAAGATGTTGGGTTTTCTCATGTATAAAAATCTCATAGTATATGACTCGTTTTTAAAACATGAGTGGAGATGTAAGCAGTTAAAAACTGTCTCAGATTTTATGTTCGAGTTGAATCCTTGCGGTTACAAGTTTCTTCATAAATGGTGTCTCATAGTAGGAAATAAGAAGCGACAGTTGAAGATAAGGAAGTATTGTCAGTCTCAGCGTTTCATGTTCAAAACAATACAACAACACTTGATTCTTACAACGAGTGATATAAAGTGGAAGCAAAATACTAGAGACAAAACAATACAGCGTGTGTTGATGAAGCAAGAAATTCCCAACTATTGGGAGATTATATACAAAAAAGAGATTAAGGAAGGGTTTGCACTTTTAGATCTGGTTGTTTTCAGTTCCGTGAGTTTTCGAGCTACTAAAGGGAATGCTCGTTTGAGAATGATTTTTGAGTTGGCAGTGGATGAAATGGGTTATTTTTGGTGCATAAGGTACAACTTTTAAGAGTTGGTCGGCTTAGTTAGGCAAAGGAAAACACCTGAACATTGCATATTTATTGTCGGATTGTGGAAATCATATTCAAACGAAGTAGTAATGGCTATTGTTATGGGAAATTATAGTAAAGATCATTATTTTTGGGACAAGAATGTTGATGATTGTGTGTTTGATGTTGGGTACAAAGTCACTTCAGCACCAACTAAGGAGAGCAAGAAAAATCAAAGATCCTTGTGCGGTCAGATAAATACAGTAGTAGATCTCTAACTGAATTATATTGTCACTTCTCAACAAAATGGCAGTCATGAGCAAGAAAGTCAAGTAGCTTCTTCAATACTTCTATTATGGATGGTCATTCAATTCAAATTTTGGAATTTCAAGTTCATTGACAGAGAAAAGACCAACGAGTGGACATGGAGCATCATAAACTATAAGTATTTTGATGTGTGGCACTGCTGAAAAAACATGAAGTTAGGAGGAAATGAATTTTTGTTTGGGATACTCGGTGAAAGAAGCTCACGTGTTGCAATTGCAGACGCAACACCGCAGGTAACAAAGAAGATGATTAATGTTGGCATGTCTAAGGGACTGTCATCCTCAAGAGAAAGATTATGACAAGGGTCTTGTGAAGCATTTGTTCCTCAATAGCCTAGTAGTTCCACGAATCATGATCCATCTTTCTCTCATGTTCCTTAACTGTTGGCAACAACTTGGTTGGGATATCTAAGAATCACAAGTCGCAAGTCTTGGATCATTTATTTTTTCAAGAAAGAGTCATTTTCTTCACTTATAATGAAAGCAAGCTAATCCAACTTGAAGCACAACGAAGGCTGAAGAATAAGAAGTGTTATAAGACATATAAGTTAAAGTACAAACAAAGTTCGTTGGGTTGGATTGCAATACAACAACATAATGAAGAAAGAGCTTCTCTGTGTGCTACAAAGAACAAATTTGTTGTGGAGACAAGAGGGTCACGGCAGCTTTAGATCTTGTCCATTGTGTGTAACATGAACCCATTCTTCTCTATTTGGCACCGTTGGAGAATCAAGAATGGAAACCAATATAATTTTGGGAGAGTATCACTTCAGGAACTCACAGGTTGGTGTTGTGTGGCGATATCCTTCATGATTAAACATGGAAAAAAGGCAGACACAAAAGCTTGTAAGTTTTCAGCTTGAGGACAAGTTGAATCTCAAAGGGCGGTGTATTGATACGTACCAAAGAAGTAGAAGAAGTATGATGAAGAATCGATACAGAGGAGAAAAAAAGAAGTCAACCATCGTGTTGACCAAGAGGAATGAGATACTCATGCATGTTCAGAGACTTTGCAGCAGTCATGACATATACTATAAATAAGACTACGTAGTTGTTTCTTTATCTTATGAATTATGAACTTTGTGAAGACTTATGTCTTTTGCGAATGGCGATGTACTGTTTTGTGGTTGATTAATGTTGATCAGTTTGGGAGAGTTCTAGAGGATTGGATGATCTTGCCTTTTATTTCTCTATTTCTATCTTTATAATGTATCAGTTTTGCTATTTTAATTAGAAAGAGTTCAGATTTGGGTTTGCTTTCACGAATTCTCTGTTAATAACATATCACCCTTCTTGCATCTGTTTGTTTTTCTTTTCGTTGAAGATGTTTGTGACAAAACTGTTGGTCTTGACTTTGATTCTAAGCTTTATACAGATGTTGTTAACTGTTAAGGGAAGATAATCATAGTCATAAGCTTTTTCTTCTATAATTAAATATGATTTTATTAATTTGGAACATTGTTTCGGTTTGGATGAGTTGTGACGACTGTTCGATTGGATTCAAACAATTAATAAAGTTTATTTGATTTCTATATGTTTTGATTTTTGTTCAGTTAAGCCAAGTAAAAAAGATGTATAGTTTTGTGCTTTATGTATATTTTGGCCATGACTATAACAAACTCTCCCTCCACTTTATTTTCTTTCAATTACACAAGTTAAAGTGATGGGTGAAAAATGAGTAATTTTGTGGAATAATAGGTTGGAGGAGATTATTTAAGAATATAGTTATCCGTATTTTTTCATTTAAAAATTAAATAAATTTTAATTGTAATTTGTCATTTTGTCCCTTTATCCTTCTAAACTTCAAATGGCTCTATGGTTTATATATATATATATATATATATATATATATATATATATATATATA
>OVAN01009846.1:0-16450 GCA_900406275.1 Anastatica hierochuntica | reverse complement strand
TATATTGAGTATGCAATGAATTTGCATGAGATTAAAAGTTGGTGTGGTTGAGTTGTAGTCTTATTAAATTAATTTAATTAATTATATAATTCTAAGTAATGAAGCGATTTAGTATAAATTAAAAAAAAAAATTCTAAAAATAAATTAAAAAATAAATGAATTTATAAGTAAAATACTTAAAATATTCAATAAATTGGTTTATTTAAAAATAAGTTATCAATACAAAGCCTTAATGAACTAATTTAAAATAAATCTTTTGTACTTGTTGATGATTTAGTGTTGGGCTAAGAAATGTTTCATTCCATAAGACCCTTGAGTTATATGTTAGAAATATCCTAAAATCATTTATAATTTACTATGAATAAAGTTGTCGTATCGAAGTTTGACACATCATCGTGTGATATGATATTTTGTTAGAGATCTCTTGTAATTTATTTATTATGAATTCTATAATCTTATATAATCTTACAGAGTTACAAACTTAAGAAAACATAATTAAAATAAATATGGGATATTGGAGATTTTATTTCTATGATAAATAAATTATATGATTTATATTTAAATATATATATATATATATATATACACACACATCCACATATATGTTGCTAAATTATTTGATAAACATGTGTGTTCTAGATATTTGGATTATGAATAATCATGTATAAATCATAAGTGGATTTGGCTCATATGCAATTATGGTCTTACATTAGGTATGATGAATATCGACTATATATATGGTATAAACATACATTTGATCCGAGTAGAAAAAATTAAACAGAGAGAAACACCCAGAACCCGAAATAGTTAGAGACAAATTGTTTGTCTGGCGTTTTAGATTTGATCTTAACGGTGCTAACACCCCGATACAATCCAGTTTGTGTGCGTACAGATACCACTAAAGACACAGTTTTTGGAGTGATCAGAAATCTGGATCCAAATATAGATCGTCTTTTTGCTGCGATATCCAGGTATACTCGATATCTGAGAACGTATATTAAAGTCATATAATTGTACGAATTATGGAGATTAAATTTGTAGTTAAATTAATATATCGTTTATAAACTAGTACGAATTTGAATAGTGGTATCAAGCTAGATTTATAATTTTTATTTTGAATCAAGTATATATATAAGCAATCTTTTGAATATGATTATCTGATTTAGTAATTGTTTCTGAATATTACTCGATTTAAAATTATGTAATTTCACGTTTGTATGCTATGGATTGTTTGATTTTAAATATATAAGATACTTGTACCGAATGATTCAGTTTAGTAAATAGAATCGATGATATGTGTGTTTATTGTTGGCATGTTGTGATTGTTTGTTAGTGCATACTAGATTTGAGAGGCTTAAAATATTATTTTAAATACCACTCTATTTGATTTGATAAAGTGAATGGCTCAGTTTACATGTCCGTTTGTTTGTTTAATTTTGACTATATATAGATTTATATATATTATTATTGAATCGTGCATGAATATTCAGCTTGGTTTTAGAGAAAACTGATCATTTTTTGTTTTAGTGAAACTACTGGATTTTAGTTTGGGTGAAAATTTTTAACCATATATTTTATTGCGGAGTTTAATAAGAATTTTTTGTAGTTCAAGTGGATTAGGATTTAAAATCAGCTAATAATTATGTGAAAATAATTGATAATTTTAACTAGATTAATTTTTCAATTATTTATAATCTAATTGAACATCCATATTGAGTAATATTTAATTGATTTTTACAGCTCAGTCGTCCGGGAACACTTCAATATAATGGAGTGTTTAAAAGGAAGGATCAAACCTTATTGGATTTTGTCCAATTTATGATGAATCTCATAGATCTTCCATTACCATTTTGGAATGTGCTACAAAAAAATCTACGTTTACGTTGGTTAAATGTCCATAAAAGTCAATTGAAAGACACTTTATAAGATATGGGCAGGAAAGTTCATAATTTTTCATTTATGAAGATATGAGTTTGTGAAGCTTATGTCTTAACTACTAATAATCTTATATCTAAATTTAATAAATATTACCTCCTTAGTTGTCTTAAGAAGACCCAAGGTTATTAATTTTACTATACAGTTGAGAACAAACAACAGATGTCTTCCTAGAAAGAGAGTTTCTACGGAAATGAAATAGTGAGTAAAGTATTACTTTAAGAAGTTCGAAAACCACAGGAGGATATTTCAACTTCTCATGAAAAAACTAATTGGACCTACGAAGAATCGTGGAATCCATACTTGTGGAATATAAGATACGTAGGTCTACTCTCGTCACAAACTTGTTAGATTTGGGCTTTGTGTGAAAGAAGATGATGATATATTGGTTATACAGAATGATGAACCTACATTTTATGATGAAGCAGTGATTGGCCATGACTCCGATAAAATGACTTCAAGCATTATAAACTGATATAGAGTCCTTGTCAATAAACAAAGAAAGGATTTTGAGAGATTTACCTGATTGCTTTTCAAATGAATGTAACTGGATCTTTAAAAAATAAAAACTGACATGGATGGTAATAACTAGATATTTAGAGTTATATTGGTAGTTAAAGGTTATAAGTAAGTTCATGATGTAGACTATGGTGAAACCTATTTACTAGTTGAAGAGCTTAAGTCCATCCGGGTTCTCCTAGCTACTACTACATATGAGACATGGTAAATGGATGTGAAACAGATATTTGTATTGGATATTGAAAAGGATGTGTACATGGCACACTTAAAAGTTTCATAGGAAAGTGTTAAGAAGGTATGCAAGTTTCATTGTACCACTGATGGTCTGAAGTGAGCATCTCAGAGTTAGAATCTTCATTTTAATGAAATGATCAAAGAGTTTGGCTTCATTACAAATAAAGAACTATGCGCTTCCAAGAAGACTAGTGGGAGTATAATTGCCTTTTGGCATTGTATGTAGATGACATACTGCTCAATGGAAATGATGTTTCTTGCTTAAGTTTTTTAAGACACGGTTGGCAAGTTGTTTTTTTTATAGAAGACATATGGGAGAAATTACTTACATTCTTGGAATACAAATCTATAGAGATAGATTCAATAAGCTTATTAGACTATGGTAAGATTCATATAGTGATAAGGTCTTACATAGGTTTCACATGCATGATTCCGAGAACACCTTCGACTAATGTCTCATGACATTGTTCTTATCAAGATTAAGTTTTCTTCAACACATGATGAGCAAGAACGCATGAGGATATATCATGTATGTCATGCTCTGCACTCGCTCGGTGTTGCATGTGGTTTGACCATGACGAGCAGGAACCAGTATGATCCATGTGAAAGTCATTGGATGACAACCAATGACATTCTTTAGTACTTCAGAAGAACTAAGGATAAATTCTTGATCTATAGAGGAAGTGGGAAGTCAATAACGAGTGATCTTGAGATGTTTATATTGTATAGACAATATACATGATTTGTATAATAATTGGGTTAAATTTTGAAATTGGTTGATGATGCAGACGTTGATGATCAGATGATAAAACCTCTTGAAAATTGTATGTATGAAAGTCACATTGATGCTTTAAAAACTAAAATTTTGAAGAAGTGATATTGATTCTAGTGGGAGATTTGATAAACATATAATGTTCATAGAAAGATAAAATGTGTATTATTCAATTATTAGTAATAAAATAATATTCTGGCAATAATTTTTGCCATTCTTATAGACCATAAAGTATATGACTTGATCATGAAACCTTGTAAGTGATAGATATCATAAATTAGTGTAGTCCAATACTCAAGTTATCAAGCTCAGGCATTAATAACTATGAGTGATTAGAATGTGAGGTGACTGATGACTAAGTTTAGTGGAGTCATTGATATGTTATATTAAAGTCAGTCACATAGATATATGTGTTGGGGAACATAATATCAGAAAACCCTGTTATGAGAACTCTAGAAGATTGCTATATGGATGTCATTAGAGTTTCTCATTACAACTATAGAGTATAGCATGTGACATGAGTTAGTAATTTTTTTCTTACACATGAATTAGTCCAATTTGACTTTGTCAAACATTCGTAACAAGTGATTAAAAAGACATGGATTGAGTGTATTATAATATGTATAATAAACAAGGATGGAACAAGAGGGGACTTTTCCTCCTATATAACGGGACATATATCTTTGGACCTATCGAAGATTTGATACTGAAAAATGCAAAGTTGTGAACAAACGAGGTGATCAGTCGTTTGTTTAATCAATAAAATCAGAGTTTGATAAACGTGGTTTGGTTAAATAAGGATGACATTATGTCTTGTCTTATGGACAGATCGAGATATATGGACAAATGAATTATTTAAATACATGATTAAGTACAAGTGGTAGATTGTTGGGAATATCGTGAAATCATTTGTACTTTACTATGAATAAATTTGTAATGTCGAGGTTTGACATATCGTCGTGTAATATTAGGTGGTTATAATGTTTTTGTAGTGACTGTTTATAATCTATTAATTATGAATCCATTGTTAATACTATACGATCCTACACGGTTACACATGTAAGAAAACATGATCAAAATAGTATAGGGTTTTGGAAATTTTCTTTATATGATATGAATTATATTTTTATATATGATCTATGTGTGTGTATATATATATATATATATATATATATATGTTGATGAATTATATGATAACATTTTGGATATTTGGATTATGAATAACCTTGTATTATAAGTGGGTTGTACATTATGCATGATGAATATCGACTATATATACTCCCTCCGTTTCTTAAAAAGTGTCATTTTAATGTTCAAATTTTGTTTCACAAAGAACGTCTTTTTACATTTTCGATACAAATTTATTAAGAAAATTAAAGTTTTAACCTCACTTTTTATTGTATTAAATAGAGAGAGAATTCTTTTCAATGTATTAATGAAAGACATATAAGACTTTTTAATAATTTTTTAATTTATGTGAAAAATGTCAGACTGACACTTTTTGCAAAACAGACATAGTATATGATATAGACACACATTCAGTCTGAGTAAAAAAATAGAGAGATATACGTAAAACTCTAAATAGTTAAAAAAAATTATTTGTCTACTTTTCGATATTTGATCTCAACGGTGTTAGCATCTCAATCCGATCCATTTTTTGTGTGTGAATAGTAGAGGCACGACACTTAGTGTTCAAAAACCTCGATCAAAATTATGATCATCTTTCCACTGCGATATCCAAGTATGTTAGGTATCTGAGAACATAGATTAAAGTCAAATATTTGTATAAATGATGACTAAATTTGTAAAGAAATTAATAAATCCGGCACTATATAAAGTGAACGTCCCAAACTTTTTGTAATTATATTTTGTTCTTTACCACTTTCATTTTCTCTAGATCTGTATTACCAACTTAACAATATGCTTGTTGGGTTTAAGACTTTCCATAAGTTCAACATCATTCCAACTCGACTTTGACTGAGGACTTAACTATCGTTCAATGTTTTCATTTGCTACATTTTGGAATTTTCATTTTATAACCAATCTTGTCCAAGAAATATATATATATATCCAAATTAACTAATAGAGGTAATAAACTGAAATTGTTAAACCGAATACATTGTATATTGATTACATCAGTTTAGTGTTGGTATAGAAGTATAAATACATGTTACAAATACTCTATAACTAACTCTGAATAATACATTTTACATTTTCAACTTTACTCTTATTCTTCTTCGTCTCCTACCTCTGTTTCTCACTATGATCAAAGATCTAATATGGTATCAGAGAGAATTTTCACTTCGCATCTTTGATTTAGAAGTTGAATCTAAGCTTATTCGTCGCCATTAACGATTCGACTGAAGTAGAATCTCAATTTTTCATTGTTTCTGTTTTCCAATTTTCTTTTTCTTTGACCTATTTTTTGTTCATTTTGACACATTCAAGCTTCTCAATCGATAAAATGTCGAGATCAGACATCAATGTTGTGATATAAGGAGCTCAATATCGCGACCAGATCCGCCGATGAATCAAGTAATCGATGTGACAGCTTCTCTTCAAGATCCAAATTCGAATCTGTTGTACATACACAGTGCAGATAATGTTGGTATATCACTTGTCTCTGAAAACCTTATTGGCTTAGGAAACTTTAACTCTTGGCACATATCTATGGTTATGGCCTTAGGAGCTAGGAATAAAACAGTCTTTGTTGATGGAACTTATCCTGAATCACATCCAGACTATGGATCATGGTCCTGATGCAACAATATTATGTGTACTTGGTTGGTGAATGCAGTAGATAAGTCAATTGCAAAAAGTATCATGTATCTGGACACAACGAGACAGATGTTGCTAGATATCCACGATCAGTTTAAGCAAAGTGATGGTCCTCGTACTGCTGAGATAAAACAACAGATATATGTTGAAGTCCAAGTATCACAAAGTGCAAGTGAGTACTACACAAAGTTAAAACAGTTGCGGGAAGAGTTGAAGAATTATGAAATTTCTCATACTTGTTGTTGTGGTCAACTTGATTGTGTTAATTTGAAGAAGATAGCTGCTAGAGAAGAACAAGATAAAATTCTAAAGTTCTTGATGGGACTGAATGATACATATACAGCTACAAGGGGCCAAATTCTTATGATGGAACCAAGCCATCTATATCAAAGGTTTTCAACTTGGTAAGCCAAGAAGAAAGACAAAGATCTATGAAAGGAAGTCATTCTCAAAATGCTCCAATATTTCAGACTTCACAGCCAATTGCATCTGAAGACCAAGTTGCTGCTGCTTATACCAGTGGCTATAACAAGAATAAGACACGACTTATATGCTCTCATTGTGGAATCTCAGGGCATACAATTCATCGATGCTAAAAACTACATGGTTACCCACCAGGTTATAAGTCACATAACAACAACAAACAACAAACAACAAACTTGGTTCCAAAATCAAAACCAGAATCAACAAAACAATATAGTGATGAAGAAAAATCCACCATGGTCTCAAAAGAGGGAGAATGTGGCAAGTCTCACTGTTGGAGAAACTGGAGCCATAACCATGCGTGATCATCAGGAAGTCAACTTGGGAATTATCACACCAGATCAAATTCATAAGTTTCAAAGTGTTCTTAATAGATCTCCAAGTGTTCAGAACAACAAGAATATTCAGGTTTCAGGCAGTAAAATAAGCTTAGCATATGGGACAACTTCCACTTCCAAATCACAACAACATCTTATTCCTCAGGTTCAAACCTCATCTTCAGGTACCAATTTCAAATTCTTACCTTTACTTTCTGCGGGAATTAAAACTGACCTTACTTCTGCACATGGTTGGGTTATAGATACTGGTGCTAGTTGTCATGTTTGCTATGATTTAGATATGTTTGTTAATACTAAAAACATTGACAATACTTCTATGACTTTCTCTGATGGAGCACACATTCTTGTTCATATCTCTGGCACAATTGTTATTACAGAAAATCTCATTCTTCATTATGTGCTTTATATGCCAAACTTCAAGTTCAATCTTTTGAGCATAAGTGTCCTTACCAAAAACAGCAAAATTTTTTGTTCTATTTTCATCTAATTCTTGCTATTTCTTTCCTTTCAACCCTTGTCTCTCTCAGAAGTCTACTCTGGATTTCATGATTGGGAAGAATGATCTTCATAAAAAATCTATACATTCTCAAGTTTGAATCAAAATCTTTGGTCTCTCAAACATCTCAAACACATTCCATACTTCAAGTTTCTTCTCAAATATTGCATCAAATGCTAGGACATCCTTCTCCAAATAAAGTCCAAGTTCTTTCAAGAGTTTTAGATATTCCCTCAAGTTCTTTTAGTCATGAATTTCTTTGTAAAGTGTGTCCTTTGGCCAAACAGAAATGGCTATCTTTTCCTTCACATAATAAGCTTTCAAACTCTCCTTTTGATCTAATTCATATTGATGTTTGGGGTCCTTTTCATGTTCTAACTATACAAGGGTATAAGTATTTCTTGACTTTGGTAGATGATTGTTCCCGTGTAACTTGGACTTATCTCTTGACAAATAAAAGTTTTGTTCAAACTATCTTTCCAAAATTTCTTCAACACATTGAAACTCAATATGATACCAAAATAAAATCTATAAGATCAGACAATACCCCATAGTTATCTTTACCTCTTTACTCAAAACAAAAGGGATCCTTCATTATTTTTCTTGTCCATATACTCCCCAACAAAACTCTGTTGTGGAGAGAAAACATCAACATATCCTTAACGTTGCTCGCTCTCTTCTCTTTCAATCCAATATTCCATTATATTTCTGGGGGGATTGCATTTTGACAATTATATACCATATAAATAGAACACCATCTCCCTTATTGAACAACAAAACTCCTTTTGATCTCTTAACTTCTAAAGTCCCAAGTTACAATCATCTTAGAGTTTTTGGTTGCTTATGTTACTCTTCTACTCTTTTAAAGGATCGACATAAGTTTTCTCCTAGAGCTAAACAATGTGTTTTCTTAGGATATCCTCGGGGTTACAAGGGATATAAGGTCTTAGATTTAGAAACCAGTACTATTTCTATCACTAGAAATGTGGTTTTTCATGAGTTATTTTTTCCATTTTCTGATGACAAAAATCCCAAAGACATATTTGATCAGGATGTCCTGCCTTTGCCTGTTCCAGATTCACCTTTTCCAGCATATTTTGATCTTACTCCAAATTATGAATCCACAGATATTGATCATTCCATACCTCCACATACATCAGATTCAGATAACATCTCTTTTTCAGCTTCTTCTCCTTTAATATCATTTGATTCTGAGAATTCTCTTTCTTCCTCTAGTGCCATTGTTCCTCGTGTTGTTCCAACAAGGGAAATAAATCAAAATCATATAACTAAAAGAAAGACTAAGGCACCAACTTATCTAGACTCTTATCATTGTTATTTACTTAACCAAGAAACAACATTCCATGTCCATCCTATACACACTACTTCATATCTTATTTCAGATTTCTTATCCTATGATAAACTCTCTTCATCTCATAAACATTTTGTCCTCTCGATTACTACCTCTTCTCTTCCTAAAACTTTCAAGGAAGCTATTCAATCTACTGAGTTTACAGAGGCTATGAAATCTGAGATGAATTCTCTAGAAACAAGAAGAACTTTTTCTGTGTGTTAACTACCACAAGGGAAGCATCATGTTGGTTGCAAATGGGTATATACCATCAAATATCATCCAGATGGTATCATTGAAAGACATAACCCACGTCTTGTAGCTAAAGGCTACACGCAATTAGAAGGTCTTGACTATCTAGATACCTTTTCTCCTATTGCTAAAATGGGCACTTTCAGGATGATTCTCAAATTGGCCGCTGCTAAGAACTAGTCCATTACACAACTGGACATTAGTAATTATTTCTTGAATGGTGATCTAGATGAAAACATATACATGGTATTGTCACGAGGTTTTTCTCAGCTGACAGGCAGAACATACCTGAAGAGTCCAGTGTGTAAATTGCATAAATCACTTTATGGGTTGAAGCAAACTTCTAGACAGTGGAATCAGAAGCTTTCTTCAGTGATTCTTAATGAAGGTTTTGTTCAAGCATATGCAGATCATTCTCTTTTTGTGAAATATACTCCTACCATTTTCCTGGCAGTCGTGGTGTATGTTGATGACATAGTTTTGGTGGGGAATTGTGATGAAGCTATCACAACTTTTAAGATGGTTTTGAAATCGGCTTTTAAACTTCGAGACATAGTTCCTGCCAAATACTTTCTTGGCTTTGAAATAGCCAGAAATGAGACTGATATCTTCATTAATCAACGCAAGTACACTTTGGAATTGTTGGATGAGGCAGGACTTCTTGGTTGCAAACCTTTGACAGTCCCTATGGAACCTAATATGAAGATGTCAGAGTCTTATGGTGTTTTGCTTCCTGATGCTTCTGTGTATCGTAGAATTGTTGGGAGGTTGTTGTATCTTACACATACGCGCCCTGATATTACATTTGTGGTTCACAAACTGAGTCAATACATGGCTTATCGTCGCTCTACTCATCTGCAAGCAGTCTACAAAGTTCTTAGATACTTTAAAAGTGATCCAGGTCAAGGTCTTTTCTACTCTGCCTCTGATGACATTAGACTCACTGCTTTTTCAGATGCATACTGGTCCTCTAGTCCAGATTCAAGGCGTTCTGTCACAGGCTATTCTATGTTTCTTGGTAACTCTTTGATCTCATGACGATCAAAGAAACAACATACAGTTTCCAGGAGTAGTTATGAGGCTGAATATAGATCAATGGCTGATGCTACATGTGAGTTGATATGGCTAAACATTTTGCTTCATGATTTGCATTGTGAATCCTCTGTCCCAGCTACATTGTATTGTGACAGTCAATCTGCCTTGCATATTGCTAATAATCATGTGTTTTACGAGCGGACAAAACACAACGAGAATGATTGTCACATTGTGAGAGAAAGGCTACAAAGTGGATTCTTAAAGACACTTCATGTCAAAGCTGAAAGTCAGTTGATCGATATCTTCACAAAGGCAGTTCAACCTGGTTTGTTCAATAGTTTAATCTCCAAGATGAGCATTCATAGTTTGTTTGCTCCATCTTGAGAGGAGGGTAATAGAGGTAATAAACTGAAATTGCTAAATCGAATACATTGTATATTGATTACATCGGTTTAGTGTTGGTATAGAAGTATAAATACATGTTACGAATACTCTGTAACTAACTCTGAATAATGCATTTTACATTTTCAACTTTACTCTTCTCTTCTTCGTCTCCTACCTCTGCTTCTTACTCTGATCAAAGATCTAATATTATGCTTGAAGGCCCATAACAGTTACATTGAAAACACACCAGACCGGACCAGTCCTAATTTTTCAAAATGAATGAAGGATTAGTCTGCTTACCAACGTTTTTAGAGCAATTTGATCTGGCTCGCACGTTTTCGGCCTACGGTTGCAATATTACCGGAATTTTACGTGATAGTATAGAAGTAATGTTATTTGTGAACTTGTTGATCAGTCTGTAAGAGTGAAACATGAAGAGACCTTTTCAGATCGTTTTATTAATACTATTAGAAACAGAGCAAATCCCGACTTGCTTCAACCACAAACCCAAGAGATGAAATCACAAACCCCGGCATCAACTGGTACAATTGCTTAATAAACTTAACGAAAGAAAATCTTGATACCCAATA
This sequence comes from Anastatica hierochuntica, assembly GCA_900406275.1. Taxonomy (NCBI): domain Eukaryota; kingdom Viridiplantae; phylum Streptophyta; class Magnoliopsida; order Brassicales; family Brassicaceae; genus Anastatica; species Anastatica hierochuntica. Next base: position 5,283 of record OVAN01009846.1, on the reverse strand, counting down.
TATGAAAATTCATCATTCTTGGATCTTCCTTTAGGGATTCCAAAGGATTGTAGTCTCTGCAATCATGGAAGTAACAACGTAAGGGTCCATGTTTGAAGCTGGCCTTCTATCCTCGAAGTATCCTTTCCCTTCTTTCTCGGTATCACGTCCTACTCGGATGGATGCTCCACGGTTTGCAACACCCTTTTAACAAGATTCAAACACAAACATAAGTTTTGCAAAAATGTTTATAAACTCTTAACAGTTAAGAGAAACTTTACCCAGAGGAAAGTGTTGATGTCAGCAGTTTCATGGTGTCCCGTTAGACGGCGTTCGTTGCCTTCACCATAAGCAGAAATGTGCTCCTTGTGTCTCAGCCCGAGCTTATCTATTGCCTTCTTGATTACCTCGTATCCTCCTTCCTCCCTCATCGATTTAGTACTGAAAAAACCATTCACCATTTTCGAATTTTTTCATAAAAGATCAATTGCATAACAAACTAAAGGTACATGATCCTTTCATTACCTGTAATTGGTGTGAGCACCAGCTCCGTTCCAGTCACCCGGAATCGGTTTTGGGTCAAAAGATACAACCACACCAGCAATCTCCGTGATCCTCTGTTTTTTGAAACCACCAAAACTTTTATTTCCGTTTGAAGAGGTGAACAAACAATCCACAGTGAATGGTTTATTTTTTAGTACCTCTAAAATGTAACGAGCGATCCAGACTTCATCAGCAGCTGAGATACCAACGGATGGGCCAACTTGGAACTCCCACTGTCCAGGCATGACTTCCCCATTGATCCCACTGATGTTGATTCCGGCATACAAGCAGGCTTTGTAGTGAGCATCGACAATGTCTCTCCCAAAAGATTTATCAGCTCCAACACTGCAATAGTAAGGTCCCTGCCAGAGATGGTTTCAAAGAAACATCAAACACCGAGAATCGGAAAAGAGCAGAAAACAAAGCCAAAAAAGCGGAATGTACCTGAGGGCCAGGGAAGCCACCAATAGGCCATCCAACAGGCCACTTCACATCCTTTTGCAACAAAGTGTATTCTTGTTCGATTCCGTACCTGATTTACAGAGGAAATCAGCAAACTAAAAAGCCCGAAAAACCGAAAAGGATTATCAATAGAAATAAAAAAACAGGGGAACTTGGGTTAACCAGGGCACTTCAGCTACAACAGCAGGGTTGCTAAAGATCTTAGATGCAGCATGTCTCTTGTTCGTGGGGATTGGATCGCCCGCAGGAGTGTAAGCATCACACATGACCTGATCAAACCGATAAAAACAAATATATTTTTGTCTATCTTTAACCGCTAAAACAGAACATATTCCAAGAAAATCAAAAGTTTAACAACTCACAAGAATGTTGTTGCCTTTACGGAATGGATCTTTAAAAATCGCTTGAGGACTAAGAAACACAGACAAAAAAAACAACGAAGATGGGTCTTTAACTTTTACCAAAAAAGGGGTCTTTAAAGAAAATGATAAGATTGATGAAGAAAATTTTAAAAAGGCCTTCTTACTATAAGATAACTTCACTGTCTTCACCAGGAGCTTGGCCAGTGCTTGAACCATCATAGTTCCATTTCGGTAGACTCGATGGATCGGTCACCGGTCCAGGGAGAGTCTGCAAGGTATACAACGAGAATAGACTCCAATTCAGTATATATGTGAACCTTCTGGTTCTTGATAATATTTTCCAAAAAACTTTTGATTTTTTTTACATCAAAATGAAAATTACCCTGGCTTTGCTTCTCATGTCCATTCCAGAACCACCAACCCTATTTGAAAAAAAAAAATAAATTCTAAGTTAAGTAAAAGACAAAACACATAACTCTCTTTTTGGTTGAAGATGCAATTAGAAAGACTAAAAACTAACGGGATATGGAATTAAAAAAACATTGTATTTTATTCAGTGACATAGTTCTCCGTAAAAATCGATGAAAGTACACACAAAAAATGCAAAGGAAACCCAACTCACAGTGAACAAAAACAGAGGAATGATAAGAATGTATATGAAGAGGCAAAAACAGAGGAAGAAGACGAACCATATGTATTCAGCGATGATTTTCTCAGTGGTGTCTGAGAGGTCAAGGTTAATGAGATCTGTAAGAAGACTCATAGCTTATGAAAAGGAACAAGAAGTGTTTCTGGATAGTTGGTAATGAGAAAATAATCAAATTGTAGTTTAGTTTTTTTTGTTTTGGTTTATGAGATGATGTTTTGGGGTTCGTGGTTCTGAGAGTACTTATAGAGCAGGGATTGAAAAGAGAGAGAGACTCTTATTTTATTAATTTAAATATGAAATATATTAACGCCATTTTTTTTCCTTTTCAAACAATGGATCGCACTTATTAAACTAAAATTCTGTATCGATTCTGTTTTTTTGTCTTACAAAAATAAAATTTAGAAGTAGATTGTTGACCTACTCTTTTATATATTGTATTATATGAATGATAAATTCAAGTAGTAGGTCGATAATTTATTAATGCGTTGATTTTTTTGGTTAGCATTTTCTAAGGGTAGGTTCATATGTAGCACGAAATATTCGTCGGATGTGCGTTTTCTGCTTCGGAATTGGAAGTTCTTAGAAGCTTTAAGAAATTCGATTCTATGACGTTTCCGAAAAAAATGCTTTGAAAACTCTTTGGAATTTTGCAATTTCATTTTGGAAAATTGTGATTCCGTTTTAAAACTTTAGTATTACAAATTATAAAATTATTTTTTGTAAAATTTAATTTTAAACAAATCCAAAAACTAATTTAAAAACTTAATATTATACGTAATTTTATTCTTATATTTACAAAAACTATATGACATACTTATTATCTATAGAACTATTGTTTACAAAGATGATATAAATCATAAACGAGAGTAAAAAATTCTAACAATTTAACATGATGATCAAAATAAAATGAAATAATGAAATATAATTTTAACTTTAAATAATAACAAATGTGAAAATTGAAATATATTTAAAAGTTTTGTGTTGCATATATGAAGTTTTAATTTTTGAATATTGAAACGTATTTATATGATAAACGCGGTACATGTATATATATTTATACGCTTCCAACACATATCCTTCCAACACATACCACTTTTTAATTTGAGGAAGTAATTCGATTTCACGATTCCAGATGTTTCACTTCCGTGTAATCGCTTCCGATTCCATGTAATTAATTCGAATGAAATTATTAAGGGTATGTTAAAATTTTAGGGTGCAACTATTGAAAGAGAACAATCGAATATGGAATTAAACACTACTCGGGATGATTGGATTGAGCAGAATAAATGGGATAAATATGGTTAATACCAAGCATTGAATAAGAAACACTTTACAAAATGAATGACAACAATAAAAAATTGCGGTGCAAATATAATAAATATCAAATTTTTAACCAATTGTGTTTAATCCTTGAAGTAACAAATATATATATTTTTATAATAACAAATATATTTTTATATTTGACTTTTGGGAACAAATCTAATATTTTTGGAGTTATGATTTCTATTTTTCATGAATCTTTCATTTATATAATTGTACATTTCCGACCAAAAACATACATTTTAAATTTTTTTTTTAAAACAAAATAAACATAAAAATGAGCACAATGCGTAGTTTTATTTAGAGGAGAGTCGATCAGAGCATAAGTTAATAAAGTGATAGATTAGGATATCTATTGTCAATATGGCATATTTTTGTCGTAGTTCTCTTATTAGGCTTTTATTAATATTTACATAAATAAAAACTAAATGCATTTTCTTAATAATATTTATATGTGTTAGACTTTCCTTACCAATATTTCAACAATAAAATTTTATTTTTATTGTTTTCATTTTGTTACAAACCATTCATGAAATAAGATTTTTTGGTTGAGACTTCATTATTTTAATTGTTAGGGTGAAAAAAATTTTCTTTTGGAAAATCAGCTGAGGCCATCTAACCATGTTTTTTTTCTTTTTCCCCAAATTATCCTCCCCAATTTTTTTTTTGTACAACATGAGTTATGGGCAAACTTGTATACTTTCTCATTATTTTATTTTATTCTTTTCTCAAAAACCCAATGATTAGTTTTTAAATTCTTTTTATAGTTATACTATAAATTATTTCCTCAAAACCTCTAAAAACTCAATCGTCTGGTGGTATTCAACCTTAAAAAAACTTATAAAAAAATCATGTTGTGCGGGGTTAGTGATTTTTTTTGTACAAAAAAATACAAATATATTTTTTAACATATGAAATCTTTATATCATTTTAGTTAAGAGAAATTGGGCTCTATAACCATTAAAAAACACAAACACACCTAATTTGTCCAAATGTTTTTTTATTGTCATTTTACCTCCGATTTTTATTTTTACTTTTTTGGTAAGAGGTGGAAATATTTAGTAAAATACCACCTTTTTTGACAAACCAAAAGTTTAATTGTTACTTTTGTTTTTTTATTCAACAAATTTACTATTTAACCAAATGACCAATTACTCTAAAGTGTAGAATATTTTATCAGTATGATCATATTTAGACGTTTCCGTGTTAAAATACTATGTTAATCTAGAGAACTACCCTAAATTTTAATTAGGAATAACCCCAATCAAAAAACCCAAATACATCAAACTGACAATATATCTATTTATATTTATTCACATTTCTAACACTTTTTATCAAAAAAAGAAGAAAGAGGATGTTTTAGGTAGAACACCAACTTTTATCTCATGTGTACAAAATGACTAATAAGTAGAAAACTGATATTTTTTAAAAAGTGGTTTTTCTCTCATCTCTCTTTTTCTTTGTGATTAATCTAATTCAGACCAACATTCTCGACGCCGATGGTTCCTTGTCCCCGACATCGGACCTTTTTTTCTCTTTTCTCTTTTTCTCCTTTGTCTCTCGTTTACCGATATGCTTTTTTCTGTGGGAGACTCATACAAAAGTCTCTTCTTTGGATAGAGTAATGACGCGATGGTGACGTCTCCTATAGTGCGACAGAAGCATGCAGAAGAGTGATGCGAGGCGTTTAGAGCATCTCCATCCTTGGTTTCTCTCTCCNCCGTGAATAGTTAAGGATTTTTGGAGAGAGAAATTCTTAAATACCTTACTTAAGGATTGATCCTTAACTATTTACGGACACGTGGCGGTCCGTGATTGGCCGAAAATTTTGTTTTGTTTTATTTTATTTTTTAATAATAAAATGATGGGACCCATGAATAGTTAAAGATTTTTTGAGAGGTTCATGAATGGAGATGCCCTTAGAGCATGTACAACGGTTACTTTTAACAGATCCTTAGCTCGTGAACA
>OVAN01009845.1:0-16450 GCA_900406275.1 Anastatica hierochuntica | reverse complement strand
ATGCAATGCATCGTCAGTCTTATTACATGGAACGAAATGCGCCATCTTAGAAAACCTGTCTACGATAACGAATATGGAATCCTTTCAGTTTCTCGTCCTAGACAATCCTAACACAAAATCCATTGAGATATCGTTCCAAGGATGCAAAGGTATGGGCAAGGGAGTATAAAAATTGTGCGATTGGACCTTAGATTTGGCAAGCTTACAGGTTGCGCATCGGTCGCACGTTCGTTTCGTGTCTCGTTTCATGTGCGGCCAATGGAAATGCTCTTGTAAGACTTTAAGTGTCTTGGTCACGCCGAAATGGCCCATGAGTCCTCCTCCATGTGTTTCCTTAACAAATAAATCTCGCAACGAAGAGTGAGTAATACACAATCAGTTCTCATAAAATAAGAAACCGTCAAGCCGATAGTATTTGCCTTGGGCAAATTTTTCACAAGACGCATAGATGGCGCCAAAATCCGGATCATCGGCATAAAGGGACTTGATTTGTTCAAAACTGAGCAATTTGGCTTCTAGAGAAATGAGTAAAACGTACCTTCGGGATAATACATCGACGACTATATTATCCTTACCTTTCTTGTACTTGATCACGTACGGAAATGTCTCGATAAACTCGACCCACCTGGCGTGGCGCTTGTTGAGCTTGTGTTGTCCTTTTAAATGCTTGAGGGACTCGTGATCAGTGTAGATGACGAACTCCTTCGGCCACAGGTAGTGTTGCCACGTTTGCAATACTCGTACTAAAGCATAGAGTTCCTTATCGTAAGTCGGGGAGTTGAGCGTGGCGCCTCCGAGTTTCTCACTAAAGTACGCGATCGGCTTTCCGTCCTGCATCAAAACAGCACCTATGCCAAGAACGAATGCATCACATTCGATCTCGAAAGTTGTAAGAAAATTGGGTAAAACTAAAAGAGGGGCGTTCGTAAGCTTATCCTTTAACGTCTGAAAGGCATTTTCTTGAGCTTCTTCCCACTTAAAGCCGACGTTCTTTTTGATCAGTTCGGTGAGTGGAGCGACGATAGTGTTAAAGTCTTTGAGAAAACGACGGTAGAAACCCGCTAGTATGTGAAAGCTACGAACTTCACCAACGGTCTGCGGACTTGGCCATTCTTGGATCGTTCTCACCTTTTCCTCGTCCACCTGGACTCCACCTGCACTCACGCCAAAGCCAAGAAACACGAGATTATCGGTGCAAAACGTGCACTTCTTGAAGTTAGCATAAAGTTTTTCCGCTCGTAACACGCTAAGGACCGAACAGATGTGCCCGATATGCTCGTCCATGCTCCGGCTATAGATCAGGATATCGTCAAAGTACACTACAAAAAAAACACCAATAAAAGCACGAAGCACGCGAATCATTAGTCTCATAAACGTGCTCGGGCGTTCGTCAAGCCAAAGGGCATAACGAGCCACTCGTATAGTTCGTGCTTGGTCTTGAAAGCGGTCTTCCATTCGTCTCCTTCCTTCATCCGACTTTTGTGATATCCGCTCGTGATATTATTGATTGCCCGACAATCAACACACATTCGCCAGCTTCCGTCTTTCTTGGGCACGATAAAGACCGGAACGGCACAAGGACTCATGTTTTCCCGAACGTGTCCTTTGGCCATGTACTCCTCAACTTGGCGCTGAAGCTCCTTCGTCTCAGTAGGATTCGTCCTATAGGCCGGTTTGTTCGGTAATGAGGCTCCGGGAACAAAGTCAATTTGATGCTCAATGCCTCGGACGGGTGGTAGGCAATCGGGACATTCCTCCGGAAAGACATCTATGAATTCCTGCAAAAGTTCGGTCATCTTGCTAGGTAATACCTGCTTTTGTGCACTTAAGTTAACATAAGGCTCTTTAAACACGAAGAGTAAGTTCATTTGGTTACTTCCCTTCGGCTTATTAAGCGCTTTGCTTCTCGTTAGCTCGGCTACGGGAGTAAGCTGGGACTCGGCGGCTTTCTTCCTTTTCATTGCCATTTGGTCCTTATAGACTTCATGAGGCGTCATCGAAAGTAAGACGATCTTTCGGCCCTTGAACTCAAAGATTTGACGGTTGGTGTACCCTTCATGAGTTACTCGGCGATCGGATTGCCATGGTTGGCCAAGTAGAATGTGGCTGGCGTCCATGGGTAAAACATCACGTAAGACTTCGTCTTCATACTTCCTGATTGATAAAGGCACTCGGACTTGACTATTAACGGTCATTTCGCCATGGTCGTTGAGCCATTGTAACTTGTACGGCTTCGGATGCGTTAAGAGCTCCATTCCTAGCTTCCGAACCATCGTTTCACTAGCAACGTTAATGCAACTTCCTCCGTCAATGATAAGGCTACAGACTTTGCCTTTGACGAAGCATCGGGAGTTAAACAGATTCTCTCTTTGCTCATTTTCTTCCTTCGTGGTCATGACACTTAATGTTCCCATTGCGACCAATAGTTCACCTTTCGCAGCGGGTTCATGATCGGATTGTTCTTCTTTGGGTTGCTCATTTTCAGACTCGAATTCGCCGTTGTCTCGGAGGATCATGACCCTTCGGTTGGAACATTCACTTGCGTAGTGCCCAAGGCCATGGCACTTGTAGCACTTGATGTCTCGGGTTCGTAACTTACCCTTTCCTTTGGGGTCAAGTTCTTCGGGTTTTGTTCGGACGATCGGCTTGGTTTCCTTTGGATAATCGGGTCGCTCGTCCTTGTGATAGCTCGGTTTCCAGGCGTCGTAGCTCGAACGGGCGTTCTTGCGGTCGAGCTGCTTCTCGAACATTACCACCTTGTTGAATAATTCTTCAAGTTCCACGTAATGTTGGACTTCGAGAAGATCAATGATGTTTCGGTTAAGTCCGTCCATGAATCGGGACATAGTCGCCTCGAAATCTTCTTGGATATCGGCCCGGAGCATAAGTGTCTCCATTTCCTTGTAGTATTCTTCAACGGATCGGGTTCCTTGGGAAAGATTCCTTAACCGAAAGTGTAATTCTCGGTGATAGTGGTTTGGGATGAAACGCCTTTTCATTATCTCTTATTCGCCTCCGGGTGGTGACGAGTTGATCCCACCAACTTAGAGCATAGTCTTTGAACTCAGTCGGGGCAAGCTTTACGCGTTCGGCTTCCATTTATTCACCACAGTTAAAGACAATCTCAACCTTTTTCTCCCACTCCAAGTATTCTTCGGGATCGTTCGTTCCTTTGAACGATGGGAGTTGGAGCTTTAATCCGGAGAAGTTGCTGCGCGGTTGGCGTTCGTCTCGGTCTCGGTCGCGGTGCCTTCGACGATTTCGTTGAGCATTGGACGACTGGCTATAGTACTCGACCGCAGTGAGATTTCGTGGGCGATAGTCGGATCTGTTGTGTTCGGAATGACCGATTTCTTCTTTGAAAGTTAAGAACTTTCGGTCGAGCTTTTTGTCCAGCTTCTCGTCCATCATTTTGGCCATGTTCGCCATAATGGCGACGATGAGGGCTTTATTATGGTTTTTATCGGACATGGTACCTGCAAAGAAAAAACACGAAAAATCCGAGTAACGATGCTCACGATAACTTAAGAGAAATTCATTATACTTAGAAAAATTTTCGAAAACTAAAATAAGGAAAAGAGTAGTTCGGAAAGATACAACCTAACGCGAAATGCTCTGATACCACTTGATGTGATCCTCGTCGAGATGAAGGACTGGCTCCTAGGATGCGCTTGAACGGAAGACTTGAACGGTTTAAATATTGTAAACATTCGGATGTGGTGCACGAACGGTCGGATACGCGGAGCAATGGACGTTCGGATGGGGAACGAACGTTTTGGATGAACTGGAACGAATGCAGAGGCTGAACGATTAACTCTCGGAAGAATCTGAACACGAAGTAATCGTGACGGCGAGAGGATGAACCCAAACGACAATGCGTGGATTGAGTGAAACTTCCGAAGTGTTGCGGGATGCTCTCGGACTTTCGGCTTAGATTTGCTAAGGAAGAAATTCCTAAAGCACTAAGTTTCTTTTGCTTTCTAGAGAGAGAAACAAAAGAGAGAGAAGTAGATTAAAAAGTTGGATCGATTACAAATGAGGAGAGATGCTCCTTATATAGAAAAGGAGTTAGGTAGGAAGCACCCTCCATAAATGAAAAACATTAAATGCAAAGTACTTAATGAATAACTACTAACTACCAACCACTTTGGGCGGCAAATTGATTGGTCTTCGTCTTCGAGGCCCGTTGTCACTAATGGGCTCGGGAAAATAGTCCCGGGACTTGCCTCGTTAAAAACCTTTCTCGGAAAACCCGGTGGGACAAAACCGAGAGAAGGGAAAAAGAGCACAAGACTCGGAAACTCCATTAGTGACGGCTTTCGGAGGCTTGAATCACGACTAATGTGATCGGATAAGCACTCGCTACGCTTTCCAGATCCTTCCGGATGAGTACTTGTATGGCACGGTTAAGCCGCTGTGTCTTGGATTGGGTCATGGGACCGAATTATTCTCCTAAGGCATTTTCTGGATCTAGCTGCTTCTCAGGTTCGAGTTCCTCGGGTTCAAGCTGTTCGTCCACGTGCTCCGAGACCTCTTGGTCATTGGCCATTATCACATCACCAAGGATATCCTCTTAGCCGGTCTAAAATCATAAGACATAAGGATAAATGACTTAATGAATCTAGGGAAATATTCCTTATTGTAAGATAGACTCGAATATAGAAAATATCCATAAAATCTATGGAAATACTCTAATTTGAAAGCTATAAATATAAAAAGAAGAACCCTAATTCAAGGATCCGAACCTGAAACTTTGATAAACACATATTATTATAATCTAACTTTTTAACCTAATCAATAAAGAAGAGTCTTTTACATTACTTTTGTCTCTTTCGCTCAAATCCTTCTAAAAACCCCTAAAAACCATCAACTTCCTTGTTCTTTTTCTTCTCCATCGAAGAATCGCCAAAAAACCCCCTAAACAGTTTGCCGCTAGAAGGAGAGAGAGTTTTCAACAAGAACAGAGCATCAAAGATGAGCGAATCTGGCAAATCATCTGAACCAGGGAGCAGCAAAAACCTCGGATCCACATCCGCGGAAGTAACTGCAATCCAAACCGAGGAGGAAGTACCTGAGATAACAAACGATGCACCGATCATAGTGGAGCTTCAAAAGCTCGAGCAGATCGCGGCAAAGCTTAAAGAGAACGAACTGATCGCGACAAAACTGAGAGAGAACAAAGCTCGTCTAAAGGAGTTAGAAGACAACAACTTAGTTCTCAAAGCTCTGATGGCAGAGACAGATGTTGATACGCCTGAAGGTGACGGTAAAGACCACAAAATGGGTTCTAGGTTCAAAAGGAAAGTCCCGTCATTGCAGACCCTAGGCGAAATGCCACCGAAGGTTGTTAAGGAGGCTCAAACGCATCAGACTCCAAGCTCAGGGCTAACCCGAACCCCTGGCCCTCACCATCCTAGCAGTCCTAGCAAACCTTACAAGGGAAACGCTAACGAAACCCTTGGTGTGGAAGCCATGTAATAGGTAAGCTAGAAGCCATGGAAAACATGATAAAGTGCCTGCTGGGAGTAGCTCCACTGATTATCAGGAGCACTCCCAACTCCTACACAGATACGCCCTTCGTTGACGCTATCGCTTTTGAAAAAGTCCCCAAGAGATTCTCTTGGCCAACCATGACTCTATACGACGGGACCACTGATCCAGACACGCACATCTCGCAGTACCGCCAGTGGATGCTCACTGCCCCATCGGCTATGAGCACTTAGAGGTATGTATGTGCAAAGGATTTGGAGCGACCCTCATAGGCCCAGCACTGTTGTGGTACTCCAACCTAGCTAACAGCTCTATTAACTCCTTCTCCATGCTCACGGACCGCTTCGTTGAGTTGTTCACTAGCAGCCGAGTTTTGAGACATGATTACGATGATCTCTATCGGATCAAGAAACGCCTAGACGAGAGCTTGGGGGAGTATCTCAATCGATTCAACGGGGTGAAGGTGTCGGTTCCTAACTGCTTCGCCACCACGACCATCTCAGCCTTTAGGCGAGGGATGTTGCACGATGGCGACCTTTACAAGGACTTCACCAAGTACCTCTGCCACACAATGGAGGGCGTACTCTCCAAAACCTGGGCTCAAATTAAATGGGAGGAGGATCCAGCCTATCAGGCCCAACTAGAGCACATGAATCATCCCCAAGTGCATGGTCACTCCAAGGCCGCCAAGGATGATAAGTCTAACGCTAAGCTTGTACCTGAAATTTCCTCCAATGGTGGCCCCAGAGGATGGCCAAAGCCCTTAGCAAAAGTGGAGCACCATGGTGATAAGTCTAACGCTAAGCTTGTACCTGAAATATGTGCCCATGACCTGGTCCGACATGTCCAGCATGGTGATATCCCCGGCTGAGATAGTGACTGAGTTGGGACGTTTGACCGAAAAAGTCAAGTGGCCTGTCAAAATGCGGGCCCCCCAGCACAAAAGAGACACATTTAAGTGCAGCGATTTTCACCATGACCACCGTTACCTAACGGAGGATTGCTTCCAGCTAAAGTTCGAAGTGAATGAGTTGCTCAGAAAGGGATTCCTACGAGAGTTCCTCTCAGACAGAGCAAGGGTGCTCATTCATGAGCAGACCAAGAACGACGTTCCCATGGGCCAAGGCAAAGTCATGACGTCAACTTCATCACTAGAGGATCCGAAGTAAGAGGGCTGGCAATCTCTGCTACCAAGAGAAGCACTCATGCTACCAAGATAAACCATGGAGAAGATTTCATTGCGGTTAGCAAAGAACGCGAAGATTGTCCTGGTGTAATAAGCTTTGCCACTAATACCTGTGGAGAAGTGATGACTCCGCATCACGATGACCTGGTGATATCACTCAAAGTTGCGAACTGTCTCATGAGGTGCATCCTCGTCGATAATGGCAGCTCCACTAACATAATCTTCACCAAAGCCTTCAAAGGTTTGGGATTAAACGTATAAGAGATCACTAGAAAGTCCACTTCTCTAGTCGAATTTAGCGGCAAAGTAAACCAAACCATGGGAGAAGTAATCATGCCGGTATACGCCAGAGGTGTCAACCAAAGGACCAAGTTCCTCATTATGGTTTGCTCCTTGGCATACAACGCAATCGTGGGGAGGCCGTGGATACATGATAAGAAGGTTGTTCCATCGTCTCTACGTTAATGCTACCATACGACCCTTAGAGTCATTGCTCTAAAGCCCCGCTCGATGGCCATGGCCATGGAGGTCTCTGCCGAGCCATCGCACGTAGAAAGCAGCCCTTAAAAAATAATGTCGCATACCGGTCAGGGGGTAAGGCTACAGGAAAGAGACGAGCCTGACAAAGCGAAGTGGTACGAAATGACAAAACATCTGGAATACCAGTTCTAGTTAAGAAGGCCTTGGCGTAAGCCTTGGCGCTTCTTCTCAGCAATATGATCGCCATCATTTTTCTTAGAATTCAATTATGTAATAAAAGTTCTGCTACTCTTTCACAAAAAAAAAAAACTGCGGGTCTTGAAATACATTCTTTAAAGAAAAGAAAAATGATTTCCTTTGGAGGAAAAAGATATAACATCTTCGTAAAACTCCTTAGGAATCTACTATGGCTTTGTACCCAAAAAAAATCATATAATGCGGACGAGATCTTAAAAGCCATGGCTCAAAGGCCACGGCGGAATGCGGCCGGGCTCCTAACTATGGTCCATCTAATGCGGACCAGATCCTAAAAACCATGGTCGAAAGGCCTTGGTGGAATGCGGATGAGATCCTAAAAACCATGGTTGAAAGACCATGGTGAAATGCAGACCAGATCTTAATGGTGGTAGATGCAATGCAACAAAACTATCAGTTAGCAAAACTAATGGATATGTGCACCCCTGTCCATCCTAATACGCGGCTCATAGAAAAACATAAAATCGGTCGGTCACGATAAAGCTAGCAAAAACTCTGTCACAACGTGGCAATAAGGCTTCGGCCCAGGGACTAAATGTCCAAACAGGCCTTGTGCCCAAAGGGATGTGTGCCTACTGATCTTATGTATTAAAACATAGATCCCAATCGAGACTAAGGCTTGTTAATTAAACGCTTATGAAGTCACAACTCATACAACGTAAAATTAGCAGGACCTTAGCTCACAGAAACCAGACTCTCGTAGTCTGGCAGATTTGAACCCATGGTTCACTAAGGGCTTAATGCCCCTCTCTTGGTTAAGACCACCATGGGTTCTTGGTTCTTTAAGGCCATGTGCCCCCGGGCTTAGATATCAAATTTGGAAATTTTTAAATCTAATGCCCCAAACACCATAGTCCACCAGGGTCATGTGCCCCATGTTTTCTTTGAATGCAGGTTCAACAACGAAAGATCGTGGACCTACCAAGCTATGGATGTCTGGGCCCCAATAGAGCGGTCAGAACTAGCAGCTTAGAGCGCTTCATCTGCCCAAGGACGAGAGCCCCATAAATTCGGATGTCATTCACAAAGAGCAAGAGAGCCCTAGAACTCAGAAGTGAGCGCAAGGAGCTAACCTCTGCTATGGACCTGATAAGATCAAATAAGACGGATCCAAAATCCACAGTTTATACATTAAGAATAAACCTTGGAGATATTCCAGCGCAACTAGCGCAAACCCATTTTTTGCGAAGGCATCCACTTCGATACACCAAGGCCATAATATTGATTTGGCGTCTCCTTGACAGAGCATGTCTACCAAGATAATAGACTAAGAAGATGAATGAGCAATAAAAAGTCGAAAGAGTGAAAAGCAGCAATAAGAAGCCAAGAAGAAAATGAGATAAAATCCCTAGAAATCCTATCAGGGTTAAAACCTCGAGTCTCGAAGAAACAAAATTTTCGAGGCCAAACGACCTGAGAACGGGCTCAAAGACGCAAAGATCCAAAAGAAGTGCGACACAAAACCAACGTATAGAAGTTAAGATGGCATTCGCTGATTCCTCTAGCCCTTCAATAAAAAGCCATCGAGGATATCAGGACCTTTGCCACTTGAAGAAATAATAAGGTTGGCCACGACCTCCACTGGTGGGAATGACATCCTTGCAATAAAACGATTAGTATGGTCCCTTAAGATGACGAAGGAAAGGTCACCTAAAAAGGCATCTATATCTCGTATCCAAGGACGATGGCTAACTCGCAAGTCGGTTCATATTCCCATGACTTAGAGCCAAGGCTAAGGCAAGAAACGGATCGAAGGAGCGAAATCCAAGTCAAATGCAAGGCCATGGCGACAAGTTTTAATAACAAATAAACGAAAGGCGAAGGAGCCCATGGATTTACAAAGGAAGATGACATGCCAAGTATTACAAAGCATCTTCTCAGAAGTATGAAAGCTATTACATTAGGTTTCATCAGTACATCTCTAACGATTAAGCTAAGGTGAGAATCCATGCAATGCCCTGGAGGACTTCTGCTGGAGCCAAGGACGCCTCTCCTCCTTGGCTCCAGAGTGCCTATCCACAAAAGTCAGATCCTCTGCAGGAGTTACATCTAGTATTCCCCTAGTAGATAAGATCATACAAGAAAATATACACCAGGGTCGAAGGCAGGAGAGAGGCGCCCAAGAGGGAGACTCACCCACAACCTGGCGAAGCCTCGATTCCTTCTATTTCAATGGCGGCAGTAGACCCCAAAGAGTTCAAGGGGACTCAAGCCCGTCCATTATGGTTGTTGTGACCACAATGGTCCAGGATGGCCAGGAGACCGTACTAAGGATTCCATCATTTTTTTACTGGTTGCAGTAGATGAGGTTCTTTACCCCTACTACTTCTCCTACTATCATAGTGAACCTTTAAGGTATCACCTTCACACCATAATAGGCCAGGAAGCCTTGGTGGATGATAGGGCTAACTGCGTCCGGAGGGCCAAGGATGACGTCTTCAGAAACCGCTACTACCTTCTCTCCTTGGAAGATTGCTCAAGGTTTTTAACTCACTGGGAATGCAAAGGTCTGTAGACATGATTCTGTTAGACATTCCTTGACCTTGCTAAAGCCTTACTTTGTGCTTGTTTTATTGTTATGCAGAGGTCCAAACTCCAATGCTAGAGTCAGGGAGACCAGGAGTAGAGGCGATCCTGAGGCTTCCCAAGAGGTGGAGGGCAATTGACTTCCTTGTTAGTGAGTACAGCTTAGAATACACCTCCATCTTTTGTAAACCTTCCATGACTCTCCCCTAGGTACTTCGGTTGGCTGCTTTTCTTCACTTTTCTCCTTCTTTTTTAATAGGGGAAAACATGAGCAAAAGACCTTGGAACGCGACCTCTCCGGCTCTCAAAAAGTACATAGAAGGCAGTGAAAAATTGGTGGACGTTGAGTCCATCTCTGATAAAGTCCCTACCAGGGAGAGCAAGTCCTTGATCAAGAAGATGGTTGGGGCTTCATTTGCTTCCTTTGTCAAGGAGGTTTCATTGACTCCAACTTCCACTGAGGCTCCCACTTCTCGGCAGGATGCCTTTATTAACTACCTCCTAGACGCTAGTGTGGCTGACATAATGGAGAAGCAAGCTTGTTCCGGGGAGGACCTTTGTTCCAAGGCTCTTGGAGTAAACGTCTGATTAGCTCCCTTATCAATGGTTTGGGTGGCTGTTAACTTTGATTTCCTTTGCAGGTTCTCGTTGCTTCCTATCTTAAGCATGAGGACACAAGGGCCCTGAAAGAGGAGGTTGCCAAGGCTCGATGGAATGGTGAAGATACCTTGGCGGAGCTCTCAGTTGAGAAGAAAAGGGCTAGAGCTCTGCAAAAGGAGTTGGAGGGTAGGAATCGCGGAGTCGGAGAGCTCAAGGAAACGCTAGCGAAGGCTCAAGGAGAGGCAAATCATCTTGCTACCCTGGTGGAGGCTAAATCCAAGGAGGCAGGCAGAGCTATAGCCAAGGCGGAGATGACTGAAGGCATGGCGGAAGTGAGGGCCAAATGGGAAATGGGTAAGGACTTCTTGACTAGGGCTCACAAAGGTTGGCCTTTGGCTGATTTCGACTATGAGGTCCAAGAGGTATGTCGCCTGGAGGCCTTGGCTAAGGGTAAGATCACTCCTCCTATGGAAGTAATGCTGGCATCCCTGGCTAAGGGCCATCTTGATTTCCCAAGCCCTGAGGCCTCTCTCCAATGAACCTTCCTGAAGAAGAGAAGAAGGAGAAGGCGCCCCTAAGGCGTGAAAAATCATTTTTTTATTTTGATGTGTAGGCGTTGGCTTCGGTCGAAGCCAACATCATTGTTCATCTTGTAAGGGCCCCTTCGTGGGCATGGAAATCTTTCGAGCCTTTGTGCCCTTGAACTTTGTTATCGGGTTGAAAAGTCTTTTTAAACTTTTTTTGGGTCCTTGAGGTCCATAACTTTAATCTTGATAGGCCACTAGGGGTTTATCCCGTTTTCTGCTTGGCTTCTTCTTGTTTCTTTTCACTCCTTTGACCTTTCTATTGATTGGTCATCTTCTTAGTCTATTATTTTGGTATACATGCTCTATCAAGGAGATGCTGAATCAATATTGTATTCTTGGTGAACCGCAACAGCTGCCTTTACAACAAATGGGTTTGCGTTGGTTGCGCTGGATTATCTCCAAACTTCTTTCTAAAGGTGAAGACTATGGATTTTGTATCCATCTTTTTAGATGTCTGATCCTGTCAGGTTCATGGCAGAGGTTATCTCCTTGTGTTCTCTTCTGAGTTCCATGGCTTTCTTGCTCTTTGGGCATGACATCCGGATTTATAGGGCTTTCGGCCTCGGGCGGCTGAAGAACTCTAAGTTGTAGGTTCAGGCCACATTGTTGGGACGTAGACATCAATAGCTTTGGTAGGTCTAAGATCTTTTTTCGTTGAACTTGCATTCAAAGAAAATTTGGGGCACATGGTCTTGGTGGACTATGGTCTCTATGGCATTAGATTTACAAATATTTAAATTTGGTATCTAAGCCCGGGGGCACATGACCTTAGAGAACCAAGGGTCCGTGGTGGTCATAACCAAGTGTAATTGTGGGGCATCAAGCCTTTGATGAACCATGTGTTCATATTTGTCAGACTAGGAAAGTCTTGTTTTTTTTAGATAAGGTCTTACCAATATTACGCTTTATGAGTCGCGAATTCATAAGTGTTTTACTTCGTAAGCCTTAATCTCGATTGGGATCTATGTTTTAATACATAGATCGGTGGCACACCTGCCTCTGGGCACACCTGCATGTTTGGACATTTAGTCACTAGGTCGAAGCGTTATTGATACTTTGTGTTGTAGTTTTTGCTATCTTTATTGTGACCAACCGGGTTTAAGTTTTTCTATGAGCCGCATACCAGGATGGACAGGGGTGCACATATCCATTAATTTTGCTAACTCATAGTTTTGATGCATTGCATCTACCACTGTTAGGAGCCTGTCCGCATTTCGCCATGGCTTTTCAACCATGGTTTTTAGGAGCCCGTCCGCATTAGATGGACCATAGTTAGGAGTCTGTTCGAATTCCGCCATGGCCTTTCAGCCATGGTTCTTAGAATCTCGTCCGCATTATGTGGATTTTTTTTTTGGACACAAGGCCTTAGAGGGCGCAAGGCCTAAGTGGGCTTAAAGCCTTAGCGGGTCTAAGGTTGTATCCTATTTTTCTCAAAGAGGGGAGTCGCAAGCATCATTTGTGCTCGCGGCTCTCTCTATTTAGATTGCCCGATTATCGTTGGTTATTACTAACCTAGGTTCTCGTGGTCAACCCAGTCCGCAACATTTAGGCTCGGTCTAGTTATTTTTGGAGGCATTTGATTTATACTGGCTTTTCTTATAAAAAGAATTGCTTAGGTGATAAACCGCTCTTTCACTGAAAATCAATTTTTATTCTAGACTTGCCCCATGCATCATGGACGGTTAGATATGGGAGGAACCAAAATCAGAGTCCCCCTAACCAGGGTCCTGTAGTTAACAAGGCCCCATTTGTTTAGGGGTTTGTTTCCCTCAATTAACCCCCGTGCTCTCGTCAGGCTCCTCTCTTGCATGTGGCCTTGCCCCCCTGACCGGCGTGCGGCATTATTTTTTAGGGCTGCTTTTTCGTGCAATGGCTCGGCAAATATCTTCATGGTTGTGGTCATTGAGCATGGCTTTGGAGGGATGGCTCTGAGGGTCGTATAGTATCATGAGCGGTTCGTTCTTGATCTCCTCTGATCTCTTTTATTTCCCAAGGTGTTGGGAATTTTAAGAACTGATGTATAGTTGATGGAACGACCTTCATATCGTGTATCCAGGGCCTCCCCATTATTGCGTTGTATGCCAAGGAGCAATCCATAATGAGGAAATTGGTCCTTTGATTGATACCTCAGGCGTATACTGGTAGGATTACTTCTCCAATGGTCTGCTTTGCTTTCCCATTGAATCCGACTAGAGAAGTGGACTTTCTGGTGATCTCTTCTTCGTTTAGTCCCAAGTCTTCGGAGGCGATGGTGAAGATTATATTAGTTGAGCTGCCATTATCAACGAGGATGCGCCTCATGAAGCAGTTCACAACTTTAAATGATATCAGCAAGGCATCATGGTGTGGAGTTATCACTTCTCTTTTGGTATTGGTGGTGAAGCTTATTATGTCAGGACCGCCTTCGCACTCTTTGCTAATCGCCATGACATCTACTCCATGATGGACCTTGGCAGTGCGAGTGCTTCTCTTAGCAACAGAAATTTCACCCCGCTTACTTTTGATCCTCTAGTGATGAAATTGACGTCATAATTGTGCCTTGGCGAATCAGGCCTTGGCCCCATAGGAATATCGCTCTTGGTCTATTCATAAATGAGCGCCCTTGCTTTGTCCGAAAGAAACTCTCGTAGGTATCCCTTTCTGAGCAACTCATTCACTTTGAACCTTAGCTGGAAGGAATCATTCGTTAGGTGATTGTGGTCGTGGTGAAAATCGCACCATTTGGATGCATCTCTCTTGTGATGGGGCTCGCATCTTTACTGGCCACTTGAATTTTTCGGTCAAACGTCCCAACTCGGTCACTATTTTAGCCGAGGATATCACCATGCTGGACATGTCGGGGCAGGTCATGGGCGCGTACTTCTCGTGCTCCATTTTTGCTAAGAGCTTTGGCCATCCTCTGGAGCCACCCTTGGCGGAGTTTTCAGGTCCAGACTTAGCGTTAGATGTATCATCACTGGTGGCCTTGGAGTGACCATGCACTTTGGGATTGTTTCTGTGTGCCAGTTGGGCATGATAGACTTGGTCATCCTCCCATTTAATTTGAGCTCAAGCCTTAGAGAGTACATCCTCCATAGTGTGGCAGGGATATTTGGCAAGGTCTTTTTACAGGTCGCCATCGTTCAGCAGTCCTTGCCTAAAGGCTGAGATGGCTGTGGACGCGACACAGTTAGGAACCGACACCTTCTCCCTGTTGAATCAGTTGAGATACTCCCTCAAGCTCTCGTCTGAGCGTTTCTTGATTCGATAGAGATCGCCAGAGTCACGTCTCAAAACTCGACTGCTTGTGAAATGCTCGACGAAGCGGTTCGTTAGCATGGCGAAGGAGTTGATGGAGTTGTTGGCTAGGTTGGAGTACCACAACAGAACTGGGTCTGTGAGGGTGTCTCCAAATCCTTTGCACATACAGATTTCCATGTGCTCATGGCCGATGGGGGCGGTGAACATGCGTTGGCGATACTGCGAGATGTGCGTGTCTGAATCAGTGCTCCCATCGTATAGAGTCATGACCGGCAAAGTGAATCTTTTAGGGACTTCGCTGAAGGCTATAACGTCAACGAAAGGTGTGTCCGCATAGGAGTTGGGAGTGCTTTTGATAATCGGTGAAGCTACTCCCGGCATGCGCTTTATCATATTCGCCATGGCTTCTAGCCTTCTCGTTAGCATGGCTTCTACACCATGGCTTCTACACCATGGCTTCTACACTAAGGGCCTCGTTAGCGTTTCCCTCGTACGGTTTGCTACGGCCGCTATGATGGTGAGAGCCAAGGTTTCAGGTTAGCCCTAAGCTTGGAGTCTGATGCGTCCGAGCCTCCTTAATGACCTTCGGTGGCGTTTCACCTAGTGGCTGCATCGATGGGACTTTCCTTTTGAACCTAACACGCCTTCCGTCGTCTTCGTTGTCGTCGTCTGGCGTATGAGCGTCAATCTCCGTCGCCGAAGCTTTGAAAATTGCGTTCTCGTCTTCTAACTCCTTTAAACGAATTTCGTTTTCTCTTAGCTTCGTCGCGATCAACTCGTACTCTTGAAGCTTAAGCCGCAATCTGCTCGTGTTGCTGAAGCTCTTCCGCGATCGCTTCGTCGTTGGCTGTCTCAGGTATTTCCTCCTCGGTTTGAATTGCAGCTACTTCCTCAGATGCGGATCCAAGGTTTTTGCTACTTCCTGGTTCGGAAGAACTACCAGATTCGCTCATCTTTGTTTCTTTGTTCTTGTTGTAATCTCACCCTCCTTCTAGCGCCAAGCTGTTTAGAGGTTTTTTGGTGATTTTTCAATGGAGAAGAACAAGAACATCATTGCTAAGAGTTTTAGGATTTTGAAAGAAGATGAGCGAAAGATGAACAAAGCGTTATGTAAAACGATTCTTCTTTAGTATTGAATAAGAGAGATCAATTACAAGTGTATGTTTGTGTAAAGTCTCGGATCCTTGAATTAGGGTTCTTCCCTTTGTACTTATAGCCTTCGAATTAGAGTATTTCCATATATTTTATGGATAACTTCTATATTCGAGTCTATCTTATACAATAAGGAAAATTTTTCTAGATTCATTAAGGCATATGTCCTTATCTCTTATTATTTGGACCGACTAAGGAGATATTCGTTCTACCTCGGCTATGACCTCGGTTTGGCGGTGGTGTAATTGGCTATGGCCTTTATTTACACCTATAACTAGAGAATTTATTTATATCTCCTTAGTGTAAGATATGACCGGATTCTAAAGGAATAAAATTACCTCCAACACCCATACTCATAATTAGAGCATATATAAAATAAATATTAATTTGGAAATATTAAAATTATTTACTCCATACATGCAAATATGCGCGCATGAAGATCCTAGAACAATAAAAATTGGACATAACTAGAAAGTATATGTTCCAAGAGCTATGTGTAGATGGCAACTCACTAGAGTTGACAGACGCCGGAAAACTATTCTGTAATTATATCAAATGGATTTTATTCTTTTATCCTTTCTCTTTTTTTTTTGTTCACAAGTGATTTTTTTTTTGTAAAAACCCTCTCAAATTTTAATATTTTTTATTCCTAAATGTTAATTAATGGGCATCCCATGGTTTTCTAACAAATTGACCCAAAACTATTTGTGTTTTGACAAGTAGGTCTAAGAAAAGTCATGATATTCTAATTTTATATTTGTTTTGTGTTCTTTTACAAAGTAGTCAAAGGTTTCAAAAAGAATTGCTCTAGATAACCTTAAGTGAACTTCAAATTAGACACGCCAACGTTTGATATCAATTTTTTTTTTTGGCACAAAGAGCATTTCCATTACTCAAAAGACTTGAGGTGGTGCGGCAAGCCACACCGGAATAG
>OVAN01009844.1:0-16450 GCA_900406275.1 Anastatica hierochuntica | reverse complement strand
AAACATCCAATAATTATAATGAAACGGTCCTTTGTCAAGAACCATCTTCAGCTCCTCTTCCGTGTCAAAGTTGAAGATGAAACAGTTTTTCCCCAAGTTACTGGCTATGAGCTTGCCTTCTAAACCCCATTGTTGCGGCATATAGACCAAGAGTTTGTCGATGTCCTGCTTTCTTGGATTGATCACACGGCCGATCAACGTCAAACCAAACTCCTGGATTAACTGAGTATTGTCCTATGGGGGAATCAGAATAGGAGCATCATCGGCCTCCCTGATCACACGCTTCAAGCCTCTGTTTGACGCCATTTTCCAGAGCTACAACCACCACACCTATTCAGAAGAGAAAGCAAAACAGGTTCGAAACAGAACAACCAGACCCAGATCCCTGATAACGCAGCCGCAGAGACAGAGCACAGACTGCAGAAACCAGCCCCAAACACGCCTCCCAGAGACACCGCACTCCTTTCACGCCACAAGCAGAGCCACAACCCAGGAATCGTCCTGGCAGAGATTATCACCAAAGGGAGATACTCGGAGACAGAACACCACAACTTCTCAAAGGAGAAGCTTTCCACACCCGAGCTAGAGGCTCACAGGTCGCCGTAGATCTCTGATAGCTCCGTCGATGAACGCCGCCGCCGCCATGCCTAGGAGTCCTATTGCCGCCGCCAATCGCCTTTTATGACGATTAATATAGTTAAACGTAGCAAATTAAATAGAAAGTAAGAAATGTATGTGAGTAATAAAATGCTAAAATATCATTAATACAGAAAAGTCTGAACTATGTTATATACTAAGAAGTACAAAAAGTTGACCCTATAACATAAAACAAAAAAGACATACACGGTTCATGTCGATGTACTATCTCTATATGTATGATTATTGGAAGAAAGAAAGAGGGTTCTTAAAAAAAATAGTAGTATTATAATACAAGGGTTCTTAAACTCTAAGAAACTTTCACAAGGGTTTCTTAGATTTTAAGAACCCTTTGTATTATAATATTATTAAATTTTTTTTAAGAACCCTCGACCCTCCTCCCATTAATCATGCTCTAAATGACATCTACCATCAATAAAAAGGAAAAAGTAAGTTTATGTATAATCATGCTCTAAATGACTATTAAATAGAAAGTAAGTTAATCATGCTCTAAATGACTATTACATATCGTAATACATAATTAAATAAAATAACCAAAATTATGAGAAAGTGCATAATAAGACTATAGGCTCAAGCAACTCTTTTGACACTAAGGTTGATCAAAACGACAAGGTTTTGAAGGAGAAGAATGATCAAAACGACATAGCAGCAGAAACAAAGAGAAAAGAGAAGTTGGGCCAGCTAAAACATACTCACAACAAAGCCTTATACTCTCAACGGTTTGCAACAAACTCATCATCACTAAAAGACAAAGAAAACAGAACACATTGTTCTGCATTTGCTCCAACAGAAAAGGAGAACAAGGTGAGCTTGCAGAGGGATAAAGACAAAGAAGAAAAGCTGTCATTTCGAAAAAAATTTACTCCCCTTGGATCTCTCAATTGTCTAGATGAGAGACATGTGGCATTAGGTCTAGATGTCTATGCTACATGAGAAAGTAGTATTTAAAGAACATGATGAACAAGTTTTGTAAGCAGCCGAAATAATACAAAGAACAAAGTTTTCATCTTTAAGATTTCTCTCTAGTTTCTTCATGGTATCAGAGCCAGGTTAATAATCTATATCTAGCTCTAAGTATCTCAAAATGTGTCACAATCAAACTGACACAAGAAACTACATTTTGTGGAAGGCACAATTTGAATCCTTTCTCTCCGGCCAAGGGCTTCTGAGCTATGTAAATGGAACCTCTCAATGACCTCCTGCTACAATACCAGGCCCTGTGGTGAATGGTGTGGCTGCTGAGGTACCAAATCAAATCATGTGGTAAAAGCTTGGCTTTTAGGATCTCTCTCTGAAGAAATCTTAAGTGAAGTAACCAGCTGTGTGACTTCTCAAGAAGTATGGGGAGCTCTAGCTAATCACTTCAACCGTGTTTCCTCTTCAAGGTTGTTTGAGTTACAAAGAAAACTTCAAATAAATCTCAAAGGTGAGAAAACTATGGCTGAATACTTGAGAGATGTTCGTAATGTTTGTGATCAACTAGCCTCCATTGGTAGTCCTGTTAGTGAGAAAATGAAAATATATGTTGTGCTACAAGGTCTTAATAGAGAGTATGAACCCATTAAGACAAGCCTGGAGGGTTCTATGGATGCTTTCCCTCCTCCCACTTTGGAATCTGTGGTGTATAAGCTAATAAGTTATGATGAGAGACTGCAAAACTATAACTTGGATGCCTCTGCCTCTCCTCACCTTGCCTTTAATGTTGCTAGAACCACTAATCCTCCTGGTATCTACAACAATAGAGGAAGGGGCAACTCCTATGGAAGACCAGGCTACCACCGAGGAAGAGGATCATTATCCACAAGAGGAAGAGGCTTTCACCAAAAAATATCCTCCTCCAATGGTTCAAACTCAAATGCTTTTGGAGGAGAGAACATGTCTGGGTGTCATATTTGTGGGAGAATGGGACACCAAGCTTTGAAGTGCTGGCACAGGTTTGACAACAGCTACCAAGAAGAAGAGATGCCAAGTGCCTTAACAGCTATGAGGATAACAGATGTCACTGATCAATCAGGGCATGAGGTTTCCAGACTCAGGAGCTACATCTCATGTTACCAGCTCAACTTCAAACCTTCAAACCACTCAGCCATACTCTGGAAATGACACAATGATGATAGGAGATGGCAAATTCTTACCAATCACTCACACGGGCTCCACTAGCATTGCTTCTTCCTCAGGTAACTTGCCTCTTAATGATGTGTTAGTTTGCCCTGATATTGCAAAGTCTCTTCTGTCTGTTTCCAAGTTAACACATGATTACCCTTGCAATGTTGAATTTGATTGTGATAATGTGCGTGTGACTGATAAGGGAGCAAGGAAACTGCTAGTAAAGGGAAACAACACTAATGGTCTTTATATGCTGAAGAATAATGATGTTAAGGTGTTCTACTCATCTAGACAGACTAGTACCAATGATGAAATCTGGCACAGAAGATTGGGGCATCCAAACCTTCAAGTTCTTCAGCAACTGTCTAAAGACATGTCTATCAAAATGAATAAGAGCACCAAGTGGATATGTGAAGCGTGCCAGCTTTGAAAGAGCTCAAAGTTACATTTTTCTGCCTCAGATTTCTTTGCTAGTAGAACTTTAGAAAGGATCCATTGTGATGTATGGGGACCTTCTCCAATAATATCTAATCAAGGCTTTAGATATTATGTAGTTTTCATAGATAACTACACAAGATACTCTTGGTTATATCCTCTGAAGTATAAATCAGACTTTCACTCAGTCTTTCTCATTTTTCAAGCCTTTGTGGAAAATCAATTTCAGAGCAAAATTGGAAATTTCCAGTGTGATGGAGGAGGAGAATTCATGAGCACAAAGTTTATCAGCCATCTACAAAGTTGTGGCATAAAACAGTTAGTGTCATATCCACACACTCCTCAACAGAATGGGCTAGTAGAAAGAAAGCATTGCCACATTACTGAGTTGGGAACGTCCATGATTTTTTAAAGCAAGGTCCCTTTGAAATATTGGCTTGAAGCATTCTTCACAGCCAACTTTCTTATCAATCTCCTCCCTAACTCTGAGTCTAGCTTAAGTCCTTATGAAAAGCTGACTGGAAGAAAGCCTGAGTACTACTCTCTAAGAGTATTTGGGTGTGTCTGCTTCCCAATGCTCAGAGATTATGCAAGACACAAGTTGGATCCTAAGTCCCTCAAGTGTGTCTTTCTTGGTTATAATGACAAATACAAAGGGTACAGATGCTTGCTACCTACATCAGGAAGGGTCTACATAAGCAGGCATGTGACATTTGATGAGTCTAACTTCCCCTTTGAAAACAGCTTCAAGCATCTGCTCACCACGGCTCAAGCAACTCCTCTAGTAACAGAATGGTACAGAAGTATACCTTCTATGGATTGCACACCAAGAGGGCAACAAGGATCAGTAACAACTATGGAAACAGCCTCAATCTCATCAATTGAAGAACCACTACTAAGTCTGAATATCAATCCTTCACCAGCCTCTACAAAAGAGTTTGCAGATCTACCAGCATATGCAGAAGGGCCAGGTGTGTCTACCAATAATGAACAAGAGAGTACTGAGTGTACGACAGGCTTAGATCTTGGTCTTATAGACAACAACTCTCTTGTTTCATTCATTGGGACAGATACTTCAGATGCTCAACAATCTGCTCAAGAAGAAAGTAATACATATGACACTACTCATCCAATGATCACAAGGTCTAAGGCTGGGATCAGGAAAACAAATCCAAGATATGTATTGATGGTAAAGAAGGTAAGCTATACAGAACCAAGTTCTCTTGCTGAGGCTCTAGCAGATGAAGGCTGGACTGAAGCAATGGGAGAGGAAATGACAAATTGTTCTGAGGCAAACACTTGGTCTCTAGAACCTTATGTACCAGGAATGAATGTTCTAGGAAGCAAATGGGTCTTTAGAGTGAAGTTAAATACTGATGGTTCACTCAATAAACTCAAAGCAAGATTAGTAGCCAAGGGCTTTGATCAGACAGAAGGAGTAGACTACCTGGAAACATACAGTCCAATAGTAAGATCTGCTACTGTAAGAATGATTCTTCACACTGCCACTGTTATGGATTGGGAGACCAAACAAATGGATGTGAAGAATGCCTTCTTACATGGAGAATTGACAGAGACTGTCTATATGGCTCAACCAGCAGGCTTTGAAGACAAAGATAAACCTACACATGTTTGCAGGCTATATAAGTCTTTGTATGGATTAAAACAGTCTCCCAGAGCATGGTTTGATCGCTTCAATACATACCTTCTGGAGTTTGGATTCCTCTGTTGTATAAAATATCCTTCACTACTTGTATATTCTCAAGGGAAGGATGTCATCATGCTCTTGTTATATGTGGATGACATTCTAATAACAGGAAACAAGTCAGAAGCAATGACAAGGTTTCTGGAAGATATCAACAGAGAATTCAGGATGAAAGATACGGGGAAGCTTCACTATTTTCTTGGAATACAGGCTCAATATCATGAGAAAGGCTTGTTCTTGTCACAACAAAAGTATGCAGAAGATTTATTGGTGGTGGCAGGAATGACAGACTGTGCTCCAATGCCAACTCCTCTACCACTACAACCTGATAAGGTACCAAATCAAGACAAACCTTTCTCTGATCCGACATATTTCAGAAAACTTGTAGGTAAGCTGCAATATTTGACACTAACAAGGCCATATATTCAATACTCTGTCAATCTGGTGTGTCAAAAGATGCACACACCTATGGTCTCAAACTTTATGCTTCTCAAGAGGATCATCAGATATATAAAAGGCACTGTGAGTATGGGAATATCATTTAACAAGGACACATATTTCACATTAAGAGCTTACTCAGACAGTGATTGGACAGGCTGCAAGATAACAAGGAGAACTACAGGAGGATTTTGTACATTTTTGGGGAATAATCTAATATCCTGGTCATTAAAGAAACAAGCAACTGTATCAAGAAGCTCAACAGAAGCTGAATACAGATCTTTGTCTGAGACAGCCTCTGAAATGACTTGGATCTGTCATGTTCTTAAGGAACTTGGTATACCTCTTCACACAACACCTATGATGTATGGTGACAACTTGAGCTCTGTGTACCTGTCTGCTAATCCTGCCTTCCACAAGCGCACCAAGCACTTTGAAACTGACCATCATTATGTCAGGGAAAGAGTGGCCTTAGGTGCTTTGACAGTCAAACACATTCCTGCTCATCTCCAGATTGCACACATCTTCACAAAGTCCCTGCCAGTGAGAAGCTTCACAGAGTTGAGGTACAAACTTGGTGTAGATGATCCTCCAACTCCAAGTTTGAGGGGGGATAATAAGACTAGAGGCTCAAGCAACTCTTTTGACACTAAGGTTGATCAAAACGACAAGGCTTTGAAGGAGAAGAATGATCAAAACGACAGAGCAGCAGAAACAAAGACAAAGGAGAAGTTGGGCCAGCTAAAACATGCTCACAACAAAGCCTTATACTCTCAACGGTTTGCAACAAACTCATCATCACTAAAAGACAAAGAAAACAGAACACATTGTTCTGCATTTGCTCCAACAGAAAAGGAGAACAAGGTGAGCTTGCAGAGAGATAAAGACAAAGAAGAAAAGTTGTCATTTCGAAACAAATTTGCTCCCCTTGGATCTCTCAATTGTCTAGATGAGAGACATGTGGCATTAGGTCTATATGTCTATGCTACATGAGAAAGTAGTATTTAAAGAACATGACGAACAAGTTTTGTAAGCAGCCGAAATAATACAAAGAACAAAGTTTTCATCTTTAAGCTTTCTCTCTAGTTTCTTCAGTACACACGAGTTCATTCCGGTCGTGGGATCTTTTGGTCGTGAAATTGGACCTTAGTTGTTGTAGACGTTAGCCATTGGGCAACACCAGTGGAGAGTGGGTTCTCTGTGTCCATCAGCTCCTTCGAAATATTGCAAACAAGCTTTGGATGGTGCTGCTTGGAGTACGGTAAAAGTAAAGCTAGCTTCTGGAAGCTCTCTTGTGAGAGCGAATCCCCTCTTCAAAACCATATCTGACTCGTATAACAATAAGAATCACATAATGGCTTCATTTTCACATGTGGAAAATAGCAACTAAGAGATTCATTGTCATGCCATATAATTTGCAAAATTCTTGTTAAAACTGATGAACTAAAACATCCCACTGTCGTAGTTCAAACAAAAGTTGAACAAAACTTGAGATTTAAATCCTAAACAATTGCATATAGCAATTAATTCAGATTCGACAAGAACTGGAAGTAACACAATCATATGCAACCATAAACAGGACAAAAACAATATTGTAAGGTTACATAAGCAATCAGGTAACAAAAGAGACACTGAAAAATGAAAACTCCTCGCATAAAAGAAAATAAGTTGCAGTACCAATCGTCATTTACGAGCCAAAATTGGATTTTGGGACACAGATACAGTTATATGATCAAATCAAAGAAAATCTCACCTTTTATTTTGTGCATTCCGTAGTACTTTTAAAAGCCAAAGCGGTAACAACATGCTACATTTCGTTCATATGGGTTGCTCCCCATGGTACTATATGCTTTCGAGCATAAAGGATTGTTGGTTTGCAGCTGTCAGTTTGTACCAACCCGATGAATTCTTAGAACCTTAGTTGGAACTCAAATTTGCTCTGTCATGAAAAGAGCCAACTATAGTTAGCAGTGACCACACCTTCTCTTTCTTAAATGACACAAGGAGAGAATGGAAAACAATCTTATGTGTACTTTGATTAATGAAATGCAAACATCGGTTCTTATAGCCCACACGTAATAAATCGCCAGTATCAATCATATACTTTGGATAGTTGTCGGGTTTTTCTTGTGAACAGACTAATAAGTACTTCTCTGGCTCAAAGTCAGGTAGAAATCAGATGAACTTTAGACAAACCAGAGAAACTGCATATAGCATGCCCATTAGAAGCCACCTCCCGATTCTTAAGTGCGTATACACCTTCTTAGCTTCTCAAAATATGTCAATGTCAACAAGGTCCTGAAAAAAAGATGAGATGCTTATTATTGACATTTCATTGAGGCACAGTACAAACCAATACATCGTTTTCACGGTTTATAAAAAAGGAGCAGACAATAATATCGTCTATTATATCAACCACTGCTTGACACAAAACGATATAGCATGCTCATGTTGCAAGGCATTACAAGTGGTTAAAAGCGTCCAAACTATATAATAAATTTCGTGTCGAGAGAGAGAGAGAGACCAAAATGTTGCAGCTTTCTGAAAGCTTTGTAACAGTCTCGAAATATGACAGCCGTAACATGTAGTCCACAATAATCCGTTTCAGTTTCATATTTTCCATTCATTAACATTCTCCGCATCTGCTGAATCCAAATGATCGATATGAGCACAACATCTCTGAGCTTGCAAATTCTCCACATTGCTCTCTTCTTAAATATACATGTTACCTATGACAAGAAACCATATACTAGCGGGTAAGAGCATCTACAACCCACCTTTATTGATGATGATTTTGCTCCAATGTGTTCCTCTATAATAGAGGAATGCTATATTTGCCTCTATAAATAAAGGAATACTATCTTTGCCTCTATATTCGGAAAAAGATGCAAATTCCCTGAGTTCCTGAAACTCATAAGTTATACATTCCTCTCTTCTTGGGTTCTCAAATCCTCTGAAATAACTCTTTTTCAATACATTACATTGTATGTATGCCCTTGATCTAAAACTGTATCCACTCAAATTCAACAACCATCAGATCCAAACAAAATCGAAATCTTTGGCATCAACTATCAAACCAAATAGATGAAGTTTTGACTATGTGGTCAATGTGAGAGAGAGAAGATGAATCAACCTTTCGTTTGAGTCTTTGCAAGCGAGAAACAAGAATAGTAAGACGCGAAACGGTGACGTCTTTGGACCAATAGTTATCAGCCAAATCTCTGACGCAGGAAACAACGGAGGAGATCTCTTTCTCGAAAAACCGGTGACTAGCACAAATCGTCTTTTTGTAATGCTCGAAAGGTACACGGAGGAGTTGGTGCTCAAGCTTGAGCGATTACGTCAATTGACTCAATCTCGATGATGATGTGGGTGGCGGCAGAGGGATCGTCGGAGTTTCCATTGGTTACGGGATCGATTTGCATGGCGAGAAAATGGGAAAGGAAGTTGCAAGTTCAGATTTCTAATGACGATGTGAGCAAATCGGAGAAGAAATATTACTACTCGATGATACTGAAACAACATCGTTTTCGGCTTAGCAAACAATGACGTTTGATTTATGCGCCAAATCTATTAAACATGTATTTTATTAGACAATGACGTTTTCGGCTTTGGATTTTTTTTGTTGTAAATCCCTTTACACTGTTGTTTTTAAATTAATCCGAAACATCGTTTTGCATAAACAAATGAATCTCTAAATTAACTTAAGAAAAAGGGGAAAAAACTAGTATTTCAATACAGAATTTTGACACGTTCCAGTAACAATTAAGGTGAAGTTTAGTCATGAACAACAATTCTTGTTATGATAAATGGATTCATTTTGTAAGTTTGTTATTACGAGTAGTTTCTACAAAGGTTCTTCTCCTAGAACAAACTCGATGTGGTACCTTCGTCCTTTATAACGATCAAAGCTGGTAAATCCATCGGTCCACACAGTTGTCCACGTGCCAATAGAAGATTCAACAACTACTGCAACCCCAGCTTGTTTAGATTTCAGATTTATAATGAAGTTGTGAGAGAATCAAAGAAGAAATATTGAGAAATATCTCATTCAGAAATCTGAGAAAACTAGATAATATTGAGATAACTTGGGAAAATTGTTTGGAGTTAGATATATTACTGGTATAATTAGGGGAGAACTGAATGTTACTTGCAGGATTATGAGGCAACAGAGGGGATCAAACCAGCTAGAATGTACTTACTGCCAAAAGAGTACAAGAAACAAAAAAAGTTAAGGACAAGATGTTTCATATCAGAAGCTATTGACAAGTTTGCGAAGATGAATCTGAAGCTCAATAAATTCGGAGAGAAGCTGGTTTGAGGAGCATTGTCGGCCATTGAAGGATCCACTTGCACCGAATTGGGAGATATTATCAAGAGCATCAAAAGAATTGGAGATCAGCTAAAGAGAGTTGAAAAGAAGGTGGAAATTTTGAGAGAAGGTTGGCCCCGCTTACGACATTTGTCAAGAAAGCTCAAAAAGGAAAAAAGAAGAAAAGGTAGTAAAGAGGTGAAGCAAAATCAAGAACAACGAATCTCTTTATGATAAACAGATCCATTTTGCAAGTATGTTATTACGGGTAGTCCCTGTAAAGATTCTTCCCCTAGAACGGGCACGATGTGGTAGCATCATCCTTTATGATGATCAAAGGCTGGTAAGCCCATCGGTCCACACAGCTGTCCATGTACCCGTAGAAGATTCAACAGCTACCGAAGCCCCTGCTTCTTTGATTGTCCTTGGCGTCGAGCATGGTTGCGCACAGTTGATTCTTTCGTAGCTTTAGCGAAAAGCTCTGTTCTAAAAATCCCCGTCTAAACCGATTACTCCCCGCTTATCCGCTAGGTGATGGTCGACCGATTATTTTCCTCCGCAGTCCGATTTTTTTCAAGCATTACATTAATTCACTTATGGAATTGGATTTTTAACTAAAATTGACCCATAAAATAAAAATATATATTTTAATCACTAAAATTATATAAATTAGTTATTTTTAGACTATAAACAATTCAAATTTTAAAAGTCAAAATTATAAGCTTATTATATATTTATTAAAATTAAATTAAATTAAAATATCAAAATAATCTAAAAACTAGTCCCGATTAATATCCGTTTAATCTCCGCTTTACTAGCTAGGCTCTAGGCCCAATTTCACCGCTCGACTAACGTCTAGCGAGTTCTAGAACCTTGACGAAAAATATGCTGCCTTAATATTTCTTCAGCTCAGTTCTAAAAGTACGTGTGCTTTGTGATCCTATCCAAACAAAAACTTTAAGGAAAATATTTTCTACTAAAAATATCTTTAAAAAAAACATGTAATCAAAAATAAGATAATAATGATCTTATTATTGTAAAGATAGTTTGATATAATACAATCAGTTTAAACCATTATTTATTCAATAGATCCAACTTCACTAGAACATCTATTCCATATTTCATTAGTTTTGAGAATTCTTTTGGAACTAAAGCGTTTAAATTGGTATGTTTGAAAAAACAACTTCATCCATTCCACATGACATTCTTTGCCAGCTTTTATTATCATTTGACAACAATCTTTCGAAGCATCTTTGTTCCGAAGAAGTTCAGCTCTGACTTCAACAATACATTTATCCGAGACTGGTCCCATCTTTTCTGAGCAATTTTCAAGATATTTGAGATATTTTTCTGATTGATTCTCCAACATGTTGATGTTATATTCACGAGAACTCGGTGAATTCGCCATCGCGACATCAAACTCATCGTCTGAATTGAGTAGTGGCTTGTCGTCATTGTCTTCTATTGCCAAAGTTAGATTAGCAAACGATAACAAAACTATGACCGAAACAAGTACCATGAAAATGGTTCTATTCTCCATTTTTAATTTTGTTGTAAGCTCTCTTTTTTTTTAACTGCTTTTTTGTGTTTTGTTCTATGTTACTAATTAGGATTTGTTTGAGTATTTATACCGATCAATAACTCATTAAAACGATTTCTTAAATAATCAATAGAGTAACATCTCTTTTGACGTTTTTTACATCTTTATGGTTCATTTAAGATATTACAATTGATGATATAAATTAAATTAAGAAATTATAAACGTAGTAAAGATATAAAATTCGGACGTTGAATAACTAAATTATATAAACTTCATTAGTAAATGTCCTAATAGATTTGAATGAAATCTGCTGGAAATGAATAAAATGAAAAGACAAAATGATTACAACAATCAAAGTACTGAAACAAAAGATTCTTCACCATTAAAACCAATTGCATACTATCCGTTGCAAAAGACATATCTACTTGAGAAGTCGTTATTAAGCATTCCATGATCCATAATAGTGCATCGAGTTCCGCATGAAGGGAAGATTGGTTGGCTTGTGCACTTTTAAGTCCGAATTGACGTATTCAACCTCCTTCAAAAATCGCCCAACCATACCCGCTTATTGGTGCTCCAGAATTCCAAGAGTCGTCTACATGACAAGTTTTTCCATCCACTTCCGCAGAAACTGAGGGGGTCACCAATGTTCTTTCATAAGAAACTAATTCCTCTTCGACCTCTTCTTCATTTGCTTGACCCCACAAAGATGCTTCCCGAGTGGCATGATCCAAAATATCTTGCGGCGATTCCCGAAAATTATCAAAAATCACTCGGTTTCTGGCCTTCCAAATATACCAAAGAATCCAAGGAAACACTTGTATGGCTTCCTCAAGAATCCCTTATTTCATTGCATCCCCAAAAAGAAAGGTGAAGTTTCCATACAGAGATTGGTAAGGAAATCGAGATGTAGATGAGGGAAGGTGATAAGGCCCAAACTTGTCTTGAGGGGGGACATTCAAAGAAGAGATGATTAATAGTTTCTTCCTCCGCTCCACAAGTTGGACAATGCTTCTCTTTGCTAATATGCTGATAAAATAATCTTTGGCACGTGGGCAGACAACCTAATTGACATTGCCACACGAAATGTTTGAGTTTTCGTATGTGGTTTTTAATTTCCATGCTTGCCCCAATAGTGTTGCCACTGTAGGCCCCTGAATAGGGGGGTCACAAGCACGACGAGATAAATCTCTCGCGGTCCAATATCCTGACCTGACAGTATAATTGCCTGAAGTCGTATGGGACCAACTATAGTCATCGCTAGTTGTAGACTCTTTTTTCTCACTTAGGAGCTAGACTTTTACCCTTACTAATGCTGTCTTACTTTTTATATATGTGGTTTAACAACCATTCAAAAGTTAATTTTAATATTGAAAACCATATGCTTAACCACCATTTTACAACCGCTATATTTTGTTTCCAGTGAATATAACCAGACTGAATTTTATAAGATTTGCAGCTTGGTGATAATCGCCAAAGCCATGTAAGAAGGGTATAAATAGGCAAAATTATAATGATGACAATTAAAATTTTAGACTGTTGTTTACACAAACAACCAACAACTTCAGATAAATCTACCACATTAGAGAACATCATCAGTAAATAGAGTTAAGGGCTACATACACTGTTTATACAAAAACAAAAGTCATAAACTTTAGGATAGGAAACCTTAATGCATATATATAAGGAGGATGGAAGCATCATGGATTGGATCTGAAAGGATGTCGCTCGTTTGATTGCGGATCTACCTTGGGCGAGAGATTGTAGCCCTGAAGCAGATCGCGGATCTTTGAGTACATCAACACCTGCTGCGACGGGTCTCCTCCACCACCACCACTGCTCTGTGATGCCGCCCTCGAATTTTCCTGCAGCTTAATCTTCTCAAACAAATACTGCTTTTCTGCCTCAGCTTCGCTCAGTCTCTGTTTCAGATAGTTACTTGCATATTCCTCCTCTGATTTATCCGTTTTCGCTAGTACAATCCTCTGTAACCTCTCTGCCTCCCGCTTTGCTTCGTTGGCTTTAAGTTGGAACATGTCCGCCTCTGCTTGCTTCAGCCTCACGATTCTCTCAAGCTCGTCTATCTGAAGTTTCTTCTTCTGCCTCTCCGCTTTCAGCTCTGCTACTTCCTTGGCTTTGTCTTCGAGTTCTCTATCGCAAGTTTCCAGAGCCATCCGTGCCTTTTTGAACACTCTCATCTTCTCCTCAGCCACTATTTCCATTTTCCTCAGAGTCTCCTGTACAACTTCAGCAATACGATTGCATGCATCCTGAGGTGCTATCAGGCGTCCGCCTTCTACATTTTCAAAGCTCTTCGCCGAGTCTGATGCGATCTCTTCAGTAATATGGTAAGGAAAAAAGAGTTAGACTAGACAAATGGAGTAATGTTTAACTAAACAAATATCAACCGGTTACCTTGGAAAAACATTAATATTAATTTGGCAGCTGTTGCTTCTGCCAAACCACCCTTAATTTTGTCAATAAGCTCCTCACACTTCCAGAATAGTTTCCGACCTCTTGGATCTTCGCTTCCACGGAAAATCCTACTAACAACATCGAGTTCCTTCATTAAAGATTCCCGATCCCAGTTTGGTGCACAGTGCTGAAACACATCCTTAACCCAACCCAGCAGCTCAGACGTGCGATTGCATGCCCGGCACTTGAACAACATTTCTCCTGGACCTGACGTATTCGTAGCAGAGGATCCCGTGGTGATCAGTCCATCGCGAATAGCACAGTCTGTATGAGTCCAGTGGGAACACAAGTCGCATCCAATCCAGCGGCAGGTATTGACAGAAAAATCAAATTTGTTACAGATCACACACATGCAAAGGTTGCAGAATCCTTTCCTGTTGGAGCATATTTCGCAGTAGCAATCATCAGCTGGTAGTTGGTTTTGGCAGGCTATATTTCTGCATCTCTTGTATACAAAAATCTCGATGAGAGATGTCTGAGACAGAGTGATGTTGGGGTGCAAAAATGCCTGGATTCCAGTATTTATCGCTACAAGAATTTCAAGCTGCACCCGGTGAGCCCTAACAAGTGTTGTAGAGGTCAAATCAGATCTACTCTGAACAAGCTTCTGCAGAAACATGAATTCATCTACGCTCTGTGCTGCATTTCCTTCCAGAATAGATTTAAGTCCGTTCTTTAACTCCTCAAGAAACTCATCAGGTAATCGGTGCATTCTCTCAGCGACTATTTCAACTCTTTCCCTAGCTACGTCCTGTAGCGACACCTTATCCGCACTAGACACATGATGCATCACGGTTTGTCCCTGAGAATCAGGCTCCGTCTTCTTTGCCACAACAGCATCAGCGATAGGCCACGTTTCTTGAGAACTCGCACTCTCAGCTGGAGACTCGCGTACAGCGTCAGAGTTAGACCGTGGCTCCTGAGACAAGTTGGGATCGGAAGATACCAAGGAAAGAGCTGTTTCAAGCCCTCCACTCCGTAGTTGCTGACGCGGTGGTAACATCTGGTGAGGGTGATTAGAACCAGATGATGTTCCCATCAATAGTAAACTAGCTTACTAGTTAAGGCTGCAATAAAAGGGAAAAAACCTATGAATCCTAGAATCATCACAATATGAATCCAAGATCACCATAATCATACATAATTACAAAGCTATTAACCAGATCTAGTTTGACATTTACCCAGAACAAACCCTAATACCCAAATTATTTATCAAAATCCCAGAAAATTTTCAAAATAAATCATCGTGAATTCAGTAGTAGCTTCTCTAAACCATGAATACAGGAAAAGTTAACATCAAATAAGACGCGTTGCTTCATGATTAAACGATTCAGAAATCAAATATGAACAGAGAATCTTACAAATCCATAGCAGAAAATTGACAAATATCAACTAAATCAAACGTAAGAACTGTATAATCCAACTCAATTGCAACTGAAATCGACTCCTTTCTATCCTCTAAGCTAGAGAAGAGATAATGAATTTAGCCTCGAAATGAAAAACTCGATGATGAAATCTCATTTGCTTTATTACTCTCAAGGAAGAAGAATCTGGGAGAGAAAGAGGAGGAAAAACGCAGATCCGAGAACAGAAGAAGGGAAGGACTCACCGGAACGGGAGAGACGTCGGAAGCTGTAGGCGAGGAACAAGGGAGAGAGAGAGACAGAGATAGCATCTGACTAAAGTCTTTCTTCTTCTTTCATTTTTTGTTGGCTTTTGGGACTTTGACCAAAGCATGAGTTTTTGTTGACTAAAAATTGAAAATAGAAATAGAAAAATAAAGCATGATAGTTCAAAACAATTGTACAATACTTTTGTTTTTTTTTTTCCATCTGATATTATTAAAGAAGAAACCACAACGATTACAAAGTCATAAACCGGCAAAAGCATAATGCTTTTGTTATGGGAAGACTTTTACATAAATCTGTAATAATTGTACAATACTTTTGTTACGGAAAGACTTTTACATAAATCCGTAAGAATATATAACAACCGGATTATTCGAAAAATTTACTTCGGAGGTTTCTCCCTGCTTCTAGAGTCTTCTTTTCGCTAAGTGCGACTCATTCTCCGTCTATTGCGGTCAAATTTTAGCTTGATACACTCGAATCTATTCATCAAAAGTTTGTAAATCTTCAAATCAGCGAGTCTAGTCATGTATCGTGAGCTGTGGAAATCCTTGCAGAAGCTCAATCTTAGATCTGAGAAAGTGCCACTACAACTCAAGGCAGAGACGCATCAGAAGCAGCAAGAAAATAACCGGCTGAGCCTTTTTGTTCGAGTCCTTAACCCAAATCACCATAAATCCTAAGCGATTAAACCTACTCTTCTCAAAGCATGGAAAATGGAAGGGCGTGTTACTGGGTAAGACCTTTGTTCAACACAATATTTTAGATTCTGATAATCTGTCCAGATTAATAAATGAAAAACTCAAGTGTTTGAGCTTATGTTTTCTTTATCCATCAATGAAACTTGCTTGGAAACATGAATGAGGTTCAATTAGCATGTTTCTCCATCTTTTTTGATGATTTGACAAATTTAGTTCTTAAAATCATAAATACGAGAAAGCTACCTCTAGCGGTCGAAAAAAAATTAAAAATATGCAAATAAATAAGTAAAAATCAAACTATAAACCGTAAAATAATAGTGTTATAAAAGAGATCTAGTTTGTTTCTAAATATGTATAACAAATTCTTTTTTCCTCTTCGATTTCATTTAATTTTTGACTACTTTTTTTAAATTTCTACATACTTTGAACAAAGAATTATTGTTAGAGTGTGTT
>OVAN01009843.1:266-16451 GCA_900406275.1 Anastatica hierochuntica | reverse complement strand
TTAGTTGTGTTTCATTTTATTTTAAGTATCATCATCGTTACCACTCTCTTATTATTTGCTGAGCTTAGGAAGTTTTGTATATTCCTAGTGCTTGAGTCTCTAGTTCTCGTTGGTTCGACCCTTAAGTACTACAATCGACATAGCCGTATACTTGCGGTTTAATGAGGATTGTTAGTCGATTAAGGTCTATAAATTTAAATCTTGAAGTTAATCACTAGCAAAAATCTAGCCTCATCATCTGTTGAGTTCAAGATCGAGCACTTAACTGAGCAACATCTCCAAATTCAAACCGACATGAAGCAAAAATCTAAACAACCATATATAAGAAGAATTTTTTCCTTGAAGAGAGGATTGAGAAGCTTGAACTCACTTTGCAAGGCTTATAAATGCATATAAATGACATAGAAGAGGCGGTCAAGGAGCTATTCAACACCTGTTTCCAACCAAAACCTAAAGAATCGCAAGAAGACAATGAAAATCGCCTTGAAAAAAGTTAGAACGTAAAAGCTATGGACAAAAGAGTTAAGTCTAAGGTTGAGGTCGTGAGAACTAAGCAAATGAACTGTTCTTTGCATTTTAGGATCTTAAATCTTAGAATCAAAAGGGTCAAAGACGAGATGGATGAGAAGATCAAGAAACTAGAAGACATCTAGGAAAAGTTGGTGTCCAGTGCCAATGAAACTAACACAAGGATGGAAGATGGCCAGCAAGATGCAAAGGAAAATATGGGAAGAATAAACCACGAATCCTCTGAAATTTGTGACATTAGGATCAATCTCGATATTCTAAGCTCTCATCTTAAAGAAATCGAGAAGAAACTGGTGGAGAATGAAGAAAACTCCACCAATTTCGTCACTAATCCTAATGACCTGAAGGGAGAGGTCCTAGCTTTTGATTCCTAGCCATTGGACAATCAAAGATCGCCCCAAGAAGTGGAACCAGGCAGGTGCTTTAAGAGGACAACAAGCATCCGAGCACCTCAACCTAAAATAGGCCTCGGTTTGAGAAAAAAAACGACAATGTCTACTTGTGAACAAGAGAACCAAGTTCTTCCATTTCAAGAGAGAAGTGGGAGCCATTTTTCAAGATATCTCGAGAGTTACTAGAAGCTATCACATTTGATAGAGCATGAACTACTCAACGGGAGCCCAAGAATTATTTTAAACACAATATACAAGACTTATACCACATCCAAGCGATGTTTAACAAAATCAGGGACCCTAGCAAACGTTTTATCACACCCAATACATTGGAGGATCCAATTCTCTTCATTATCCATTGTTCAATAACAAAGTAAGTGTTTGAGAATTCATTATGTGGTTCTAGGGCTATAGTGAATCTCATGCCAGCACAAATTGCAGAACAGCTTGGTTTTACAAATGTAAGGCCTTCGGAAATGTGCATTATCTGAGCAGATAGATTGATAAAAAGACCTATAAGAGCAATATGTAGAATCTTTATAAAAATTAATTATGATCTTATGCCCACTAACTTTCAGGTAGTTGAAGTACCGACAAAGCATTCGTCAAGCTTGTTACTTAGAAGAAGCTTTCTTGCAATTGTAGGAGCTGCTATGGATTGGCCAAATGGAAGAATGCACTTTGTTCACATAGAAAAGGACTTTTGAACAAGGTAGCACCTCGTGGAAATCTAGAAATGGAAATTTGGTGTCCTCAACCGATTCAAAGAGTTGCTTGTGTTAATTTTTGTGTTATAAGTTTCATTTGGTTTCAATTCTTAGACTTTGATTTTAGGAATAAATTGTTTAATTTTAGTGTTATAAGTTTTTAATAATTTATTTTAATGTTTTAATACTTTTTTTCAAAGGAACTTGCTTTGAAAAGGAAGAAAAGTGGAAAAATTAATTGGGACATGTTCGGGACGCTCGAGCTTGTCATTAGGTCATGGAACCACAAAATCGGGTTTCGCCAAAAAGAAGGCAACGACAAGTTCCAGGACTTATGAGCCTTAGACCACACAAGGACATAAGGTTAAAGCACTGACCGCGAAGGATTAGTTGTCAAAAGCCGGTACAGCCTATGCCACCCTGTCCTAGATCCAAAATAGTTGCGCCTCTTCTCTAGCCTTCCTCGCCTAATCTCCTGCACCAGCCCACTGACATCCCACGACCGGNCCCCCCCCCCCTACCCCCCCCCCCCACACCTCCCATGACCAGTGTCAGCCCCCTTTCGCCCCAAACGTATATGGCTTCTCTTCTTCAACACTAGCTGCGACACTCCCAAAGTCCAAAACCGTTGCTACAAACCCCGCCAACTTGTCACACCATTTACCAAGCCTTTCTCCTATCCGAACACACTTTTACACCGTCCAACCAACTCATTATCCATTCGAACGAGTGTATTGGCCGAGAAAGAAAGTTCCAAACGTCTGTTTTCTCATTTTTTGGCCGGATAGTCTAAAAGCTCAAATCATTCAAAGAAATCACTTCAATTTAGCATAAATGCACCGTTTAATTGTTATTTTCAAGGCTTCAACCTCAAGAACACAAGGGTACATATATGGAGCTACAAGGAGCCTATATCGCACAATTTTTGAAACTTAGCCAATTCATTTTCGTCAAGCACAAAATTAAAGAAGTTTTTTCTAGCACCTCACACAAGATGTAAGGGACATTTCAAGTCTTCAAAACCTCTTTAAAGACCCTAAAACACACAATCGAGCCTATGGAGCAAAAATTTGGACATCAAAGGAACTCCAACAAAGAACTTCAGTTTCAAGTCACGCCATGGAGTATTGTGT
Organism: Anastatica hierochuntica; assembly: GCA_900406275.1. Taxonomy (NCBI): domain Eukaryota; kingdom Viridiplantae; phylum Streptophyta; class Magnoliopsida; order Brassicales; family Brassicaceae; genus Anastatica; species Anastatica hierochuntica. The sequence goes on along the minus strand of OVAN01009843.1, from coordinate 13,691 downwards.
CCAAAATAAAGAGATTTTAAATCCATAATTGATCTGATCAAGACAGAGTTGTTCTTCACTTATATTTAAAACCTCCAAAATGTGTTATAAGACTAAGACCACATCCGGAGATCCTCGAGACAAATCTAAGCAAAACTAACTTCCACGCCAACTTAACATCATCAAATACTTTCAGAAATGTGTTAAAGTGGCTGGCCGAGATCTACATCAACTTTTGGCTCAACGGGACACAAAACCAACGAATTCGGGTTCTTTAAGATTCTTATCCATGATTTGAACCAATCCAAATGCTGAAAATGCCTGAATAAAATGGAAATATTATGAAGAATAGCTCAAGTAGATTTGGAGCGCTCATACTTCATTTTTGAGCGCTTGATTGGCCAGAAACCGAAGAAACTCGGCCAAGACGGAAAAAAACTCCGCTGAGCGAACCAATCTATCAAACTGAAAATTTACTACTTAGTAGCATATGGAGAAGGAGTTTTTTTTAAAAAAAAAATGTCTTGGAACGGTCATAATCGCACCGGCCTAGTTTCTCATCGAGATGAGCGAAACCGAGTATTTTGATGAGACCAAACTTGGCAACAATAATATTGGAATGAGATCCAGACTTTACACTTCATTTTTACTAAAAAAAATTGCTATTTTGTAGTAGGCTTTTTGTTTGGTCGGAGCAATCTTCTCATATTATGAAAACGGACCATTGCTCTTCATTTCGGTTTACTAAAACATCATAAATGGTCGTCCATATCTCCATAATTTTGACTTGGAGCTTAGTAACTCTTCTTTCTTAACATTTACATTAGCTTTCAGTACCATACTCAATTGATTTTACAAGGGGATCGTGTAAGTTAAGTCCACGGGGAATCTTATTGTTTTTAATGCATATTTTTTTTGATTTTTCACGTTTTTAAACCATTTTCAAAATATTCCAAAACCAAAACATTTTTATTGTTTCAAAATAGCCTGGAAACAAGCTTAGCTTTGAAGTAACTACGTGATTAATGACTAGTGTTCATAGTATCGGTGATTGACAGCAATTTTACCAATCGGAAAAGCTTAGGTGGATTAGCTAACAGAGACACCATATTACTTTATATCCGGGTAGTCCATAGCCACTCAACATTTAACAAAATTAATTTTCTCTTCTTAGAGATTGGTATGCAATGAATCAAACTCCTACTCGGACAAGACGAAATTATATCTATGGTTTCCCTCTTCCTTTCTTTATAAAATTTTTAGCAATATGCTTATGCATATTGTGAAGTTCACAATCAATAAAATCCAAATTTGCTTAAAAATAAAAGAACAAAGAGATCAAGAGAAAAATAAAATGATACCCTAGAAAAGTAGGAAAAAATTGATTCTCAAGAGACCAATAGAAAAAATAAAAAGATACCCTAGAAAAGTAGGGAGAAATCAACCTCTAAATGTATTTAAAAGTGAATAAGGAAGAGAAAAGGAATAGATTGTAGGCTGAAATTGTTTATGAAATCATCTAAGTTGAGTCTATGTGTTATTTGATCGATACTCCCTCGAAGAGACTGCACGTAGCAGTTTCTAGGGAGTGGTGTTAGAGATATTGGATCCCTATTGTTGATTGTGGCTGAATCGAGGATGTTGCTAGACTTGTCGTGATTACTGAAGGTTCTATCTAATTCTGACTTTGGTGTTAGTGGATCACGACAGTCTAAGTTACCAATTGGTTCATAAAGTAAAGGATAGTTTTCAAGTTTTCAAACCACTTCTTTGTTCCTCATTTTCTTAGCTCGATGTCGAGCTAGATGCTAAATCCGTGGGAGTTGATAACACCATTATTTTACCACTTTTACTTAGAATTTTAGTACGTTTTTTTTGGTGTTTTTATACACATCTCAACAATTAAATGTAGTTTTATTCTTTTTTTATTATTTCAAGTCATTTCTGTTCAATGAATGTATTATGGAGCATTGTGGAGCTAAATACATCAAAGCTAGTTTATGGACAGTTTCATAGAATCATAAGTATCGTCCAAGACAAAGGCCTTGCCCTTAATGGATGTCGATCAAAATATTACAAGAGATAGAAATTTAAGTAATATTTCATATCAAGGTGGTTTCACATCATTCGGAGTAGTGGAGTCAAAGAGTTACACATATGATATTGAATGCTGGTCCTATTGTCTCGTAGATGAAGGGTGTAGAAAAAGACCAAAATGAAAGGAAGGCGACTTAGGTCTATAAATAGATATTCTCCAGACTCTTGTGACTCTCTTCTAAGCCTTTTAAAGATCATGGACTAAATTCAAGGCCCCTTTACATGAATCCCAACACTTGGAGGCCTTAAGGCACGGTATTACTCATTTCATCTAATAATAAAGTTGTACTATAAATAGTTGCTTTTAGCTTTTATTTCAAGGAGATTTTTTTAGGTTTTAGATTGTAAAAGTACTTAAGGAGGCAATGACAACACCCTTTGGGGTCGTGCCCCTTGTTAGCCTCCAAAGGATCCATCACATCTCAATACATCCATCTTTCTTTCATCATTCTTTTTTATTTATCCTTCTCCCTTTGATTTGATGTGAAGGCTTGGTGCCATGATTGATTTCGTGTTCACATCTCTTTGATATGTTACTTTTCAGGTTAGACAGTAGATTAAAAAGAGTCAATAAGTTTACTTGAATTGGATTACTAAATGATTAGGTTTTATCAATAACGTTATCATCTCTGCTTGAACTGTAATGCTATTTGCTTCCTAGGCCAATTAGCGAGTAGATCTAAAGTAGTATGCATTCCAAAAACTTAACATACTTCTCGAACTAGTATTTGATGAGCATTTCTAAGTAGGCAACGAAAGTGGATCTACTTTATTGAATTAATTCGTGTTGAGTTACTACATTACGTTCCAAAAGGCATTGTCCCTTGGCAAGTAGATATAGGATTTTGAACCTCGAAAGTGGAGAGGATTCACCCTAGAGGTTGTGCTTTATACAGAAAACATTATGCCCCTAGTAGAGTTTTAATTCCTCCTTGTTTACTCTAACTCTTTGATGTATGATGCATATCATATCACCTTTGTATAATGGTATGTATAGTAGATTATTTTACATTTATTAAATCCATAAAAACAAAATAAAAACGTGACAACACCTTTGTATATTTTGTTCTTAGCGTAGTCAAACTCATATAAGGTCTAGGTGAAAATAACTAGTCCCTGTGGAATCGATCCCTAAGTATTACTACGATTGTTGTCCAATTGCAACTAGGTTTTAGTTAGGGTAAAACTTAACGCCACATCATTTCGTAATCCTATCCAAGAAAACTAATTGACTCCATGTTACAAATTGTCTAACATGATTAAACTAATTGATAAAAGACACGTAAACTCGAATTCAATCATCAAAAAATGCATTCATATCAAATCAAAATGAGAACAATAGATAAAATCGAATGATCGACGAAATATGAATATATTGAGATGAGATGGATCTTTTGGAGGCTAACAAAGGGTGCGACCCAAAAGGGTGTCGTCCCTGCTTCCTTAGGCACTTATTCGATCTATAACCTAAACAACTCTCCTCGAAACAAGTGCTACAAACAAAAATTTATATTACAACTTGACTACTCAGTCAAATGTGTAAAATTGGGCCTTAAAACCTCCAAATGTTGGTTTCGTGTAAAGGGGATGATAACAAAAATATTTTACCTCTTTTCCTATAGATTTTAATACGTTTTCTTATTTTTTAAAATACTTTATTCATGAAAGCTAATTTTGTGTATTTGTAGCATTTTGAGTCATTTCTTGTCAAACAAAGTATTTTGGAGCAATATGGAGAAAATTGGAGAAAAAATCTAGTTCTGGAAAGTTTCCGAGCATCACAAAGATAGTCCAAGTTAAAGGCTTTTCTTCAATGGATTCAGATCAAATTTTAACATGAGCTATAAAATGGAGTTATCTTTCTTATGGAGTGGTTTAAAATTATTTGGAGTTGAGATTCATGATTTTTAAAAAACATAAAGAAGACTTGTCCAGCTGGCTCGCACACAACGGATGCACAGGAAGGCCAAAAAACAAGCCTACGATTTTGGTTTCAATCAAGACTTTAAATGAACAGAGTAGATGTCTTACAAGACTTTCCACGCCCAGTAACTCAAGTAAAATCCCTTCTACAAGAAGTCTGAAATGAAAGGCTCCAAGGGCTCGAGTTTAACCTAATTGATCTATGTTGGACAAGCACTAACCCAAATTGGTTATGTTTTAGCCTCTGATTTCATAAAATAACAATTTTTTATGTTATATTATTGTCTTAAGGAGGTAGGGACGACCACTTTGGGTTTGTGCCCTTCCAATCTCAATGGATTCAATCTTTTTCATTGTTTCATCAATAATCGGTTTTATCCTTCTTGTCTATGTTTTATTGATCTAATGCTTTCTATTCTTTATTGCTGGTGTTTTACATGTTAAATATAGAGTAGTTTCTTGTTAGAGAGTAGATATCAATAAGGTTATGATCATGTGTGCTTAGACATTCATATCTATTAGGGTTTATCATTAGCGTTATCACCTTGCTCGTGTTCAATGCTTTTAGTTTTCTAGGTTACTTTGTGAATAGATATAAAGTCGGTATGCATTCCAAAAACTTGTCATAATTCTTGAACTTGTATTTGTTGAGCAATTCTATTTTGGAAACGAAAGTGGATCGATCTAAAACTGGGGACAATCAATCATATACGCTTAAGTTAATGAATACTTGTCTTCTACAAAAACCGTGCGAAAGTCAAGTCCCTTGTTCTTAATTAGTATTGTGCAGTGAACCTTGAAACCATTGCATTATAATCACTATTTTAAGTGATTACTATTTGTCTAACGTCTTTCATTGATCTTTTCTTTGTTTTACTTTCGACTTTGTTTCTTTTTTTCTAATAAAAACCAAAAATACATCAGCCATTGTTAGTTAACTCAAATGTCCATAAATCCATAGTGCACTAGCGTCCTTGTGGGATACCTGAAGCACTACATCTACGTTGTGGACTTGCAATTGTAGTGTCGTTCTTTCGGTGAAACTTGACATACATTAAACTTTCTGGCACTGTTGTCGGGGGCTTGTTTGTTGCCCAAGAATTTCGATTTAGGATTAGTCTAGGAACTGTTTCTGTTCTTTGGTTTTCCTTTCAACTTTAGGATTTTTAGTTTTCTTATTTTTCCTTTTTCTATTTACTTTTTCTTTTTGTGTCTTTTGATTTTTAGGTAATACAATAAGAAGTTTTGGTTTTCTTTGTAAAGAGGCCAAGTTTTTTATGAGCGACATCACTCAAGATCATCAACAGTATAAAAATCAGAGAGAGGAGATGTTGTATTTTCCAAGAAATTGATCATGCTTCAATTCAGAGGATGAAAACCTTCAAACTCAACAAGAGTATGATCGATTGCTAAGATCCAACAGTAATCCTAATATTGGAGAGTATTTTCCAAGTCCTATGCTATTGGTAAATCATCATCGTCATCACCCCCACTAGCAAGCTCGGGCAAAATATCAGGAGAAACAAAGGAACTTTGAAAACCAAGGGTTCTTGCAATTTTCATCTCATGTGGTTAGTCGCCAAAACAACATTTTCACGCCTTACCCGCCATTTACAGACCCTTCTCAAGCTCATAATCATGTGCCAAATAAGTCTCTCAAGTGTACAATTGAAGTCTTGGTGATACAACTCATCAAATTCAAAGAGAAGCAAAACAAACGTTTAACACGAAGTTCAATATCATGCACTTCGACCTAAGTAAGAAATTTGCGAAGCTTAAAGCCAAACTCCATACCCTTGAAGAGTCTATAACAGCAAGAGTCCATCAAGAAAAGATCTTCAAGCCATTTTGAAATATACTGATTTTAATGACTTTTTAAAACTTGATTTCAAAATTTAAAGGATTCACAATGACCTTCTTACGAAGAACAAGAAGTTAGAAGGCGAAATTGACGATTTCGCCATAAAACCGATGAGATCAACAATAAAGCGGGAGATATGAAGAACTTCATCATATTGATGATGGAAAATATGTACCATTATCTTCATGAACATCAAGCTTCATGAGCTATGCTTGATGGTTTGCACGTTTACCTTGTACAATATGAAGAAAAACGTGTAGAATAGAAACTAGTTCTTACACGCTTTAAAAATGTACCTAGAGACCAGCAAGGAAAACGTCTTACAATGGTGATTAAAGGTTAGGCCAGCCACGTTTTACCCCCGCCATTGGTGTTTTACATGCGTTGGATGATGATCGAAACAATCCAAGGTTCAAAATCGAGCGTAGAAACTCGGTTTGCTCACAAGCAAGAGAATGTCTTCAGAATTGATGAAGATGTCTTGGAACCATTAGGAGCTATTATTAACGGGTCTAATTGGATAATGAAGCTCATCAATATCATCAAGAAGTCATTCTACTATGCCACACCTCCTCAATCCCGCCCAAGACCATTTCAGGTCCAATACAAATTCCATGGAATGAACCGGAGAGGGAAGCTCCGAGACCATTGTGTTCTTTGTTGAATCATTGGTAATATGGGCAACCTCATTATAAATAACACAGGGGTCGAGCTAAAGACCTTAAACAAGCGCTTTATGAGAGGCAACCCTTATACTCTTTCATTTTTGGTTTAATTTTCATTCTTTTGATTTTTTGGATTTAATCTTACGATTAATTGGTGTTATATTGTATGTTATTTGATTTAAAAAAAATAAATTTCATAGTTTATATGTTTTGTTTTTAGTAAGAACACACATCGAAACTAGAAAAGTCGAAGACAAATCGAATCCAACACATCATGATCGTTCAAACCATCAAGACCATCACACTGGATTAGGGAAACCATTCCGTCAGCTTGCGTCAAAAAGGGAGGCTCGACCTGTGGTAAGGACCGGCATCCCTGAACCATCTGAGGCACCCTAACCATCCCCCCGGTCGTGATGCACGATTCGACGAAAACCGATGGGTTTTGTTCCGCCAACTGGTGGGAGTTAACTCATAAATGTGCCCTACCAACATTAAAAAATGGTCCAAAAAAATCCACAACCGACTTCAAGGCTGAATCCCTATCCCGACCGGTGGAATCACCTCACATCCCTGATACCACCATTACTTTACCACTTTTCCTTAGGATTTTAGTATGTTTTCTTGGTCTTTTTATGCAATTATCAACTATTAGAAGTAATATTCCTCTATTTGTAGTATTTCAAGTTATTTCAGGTCAATCAATGTATTATGGACCATTGTGGAGCTAAATGGATCAAAGTCAGTTTCTGGGCAGTTTCCAAGCATCAGAGTTATCGACCAAGATGAATATCTTTCCCTTAATGGATTTCTATGAAATTTAGATAGGAACTATATATTTGAGTTAGATTTGATATCAAGGTGGTTTTACATCATTTGAAGCAGTGGAAAAAGAGCTATACCAATTATACTGAAGACTGGTCCATTTGTCTCGCAAATGAAGGGTGCAGATAAAGGCCAAAATAAAAGAAAGACCATTTCGGTTTCGAATCATACAGTATCCAGACTCAAGTTGCTATATTCAAAGACATTTAAAGACGAAGAACTCAACTCAAAGCCCCTTTATATGAAACCAACATTTGGAGGACTTAATACCCGATTATACTCATTTGACCTAATAGTGAAGTTGTACTACAAATAGTTGTTTTTAACTTTTGTTTCAAAAAGACTTTTTTAGGTTTTAGATGGAATAAGTGCCTAACGAGGCATGGACGACACCCTTTGCGGTCTTTCCCTTTGTTAGCCTCCAAAGGATCCATTTCATCTCAATACATTCATATTTCTTTCATCATTCGGTTTTATCTATCCTTCTCCGTTTGATTTGACATGAATACTTTCTGCCATGATTGATTTCGTTTTTACATTTCTTTGATCTATTATTTTGAATGTTAAACAGTAGATTACAAAGAGCCAATGAGTTTACTCTAACTAGATTACTAAATGATAATGTTTTATCAATAACGTTATAATCTTTACTTGAACAATAATGCTATTTGCGTCCTACGCCAGTTAGTGAGTAGATATAAAGTAGTATGCATTCTAAAATCTTGACAGATTTCTGGAACTAGAATTTGATGAGCTTTCCTAAGTAGGCAACGAAAGTGGATATATTTAGAATCGTGAACAATTATCCCTGACCGTTTTAATGCGCGTTTGGTCTCTACAAGGCCGTCCAAAAGGCGTTCTCCCTAGGTGATTTAAATATAGAATCCAAAACCTTGAAAGTAGAGATGATTTATATTAGTGGTTGTATTCTAGACCGAAGCATTATACCCCTAGTCAAGTTTTAATTCCTGCTTCTTTACTTTAACTTTCTGTTATTTGATGCATATCATATAATTAATTTATCCTTTGTAAATTGGCATATAGAGTAGGTTCATTTGCATTCATAAAATCATAAAAACCAAAAAAAACCCTTGCATAATTTTTTCTTAGCTTAGTCTGAAATCATAAAAGTTCTAAGTGTGAATAACAAGTCTTTGTGGAGTCAATCCCTAAGTATTATTGTGGATACTGTACACTTGCAGCTAAGTTTTAACGAGGTAAAACTTGACCTCACATCATGTTTTTTGCTCCACTATCGGGGACTAGTTTTGTTTACCTTAGGATGTAGATCTAGGATTAAGTCGATGAAAATTTTCTATTCTTTTCTTCTCTTTCATGTGAATTTTGTTTTTTAGCTAAAAATCTCGGTTTTCTTTATAAAAATTTCGGTTTGCTTTTTCTTCTACCTTTGTTTAATTATATTAGGATTTTAACACTTATAATTTAGAATAATTAACTAACAATTGCGTTGTTTTTTTCTTTGTAGATAATAACACTTTGGAATTATCCTTTTTCTATTAGGAATATGATTTTTCCATTCTACTAACCTCACAAGAAACCAGAGCCAAAACTTTGAAACTCTAACCCTATCTTTAGCCATGGATGGAATTTTTGAAGGATTTTACAACCCTAATCCTTATTCAATCGAGTTCATGGATGATAATCAGTACTATCCTCATTCTTATCATCTAAGGAGAAACTATGCTGAAACAGAGAGATTAACCCTAAGAGAACATGATTGGGGGCGATGTACAAGCAAAAAATTCACTCAAGGAGATTGGCATCTTGATTATATATCAATGGAAAACATGAACGAATCCCAACAAAGAAGATCTGCACCTCGCAGCCATGTAAGGAGACCCCTGAACCGAAATTTCTACAGTTTTCTTCCCCGTGAGCAATTGCATCATGTTTCACGACCTGGCACTCCAAGGTCATATGTATCATCACCCTTATCTCATTCTCCAAGTCCTTACATGCTCTTAAAGTTTCTTGATTTCAAGGTAGATCACTTAACTAAGCAACTTCTCAAAACTAAAAGCGACATGGAGCAGAAAATCTAAACAACCATAGATAACCAGAATTTTGTCCTTGAGGAGAGGACAAAGAATCTTGAATTCACTGTTCAAGGCTTAGACATGCGTCTAAATGACATAGAAGAGGCAGTCAAGGAGCTATTCAACACCCATTTCCCGACAAAACCTGAAGAACACAAGAAGACAATGAAAATCGCCTTGAAAAATATTGGAACGTAAAAGCTAGGGACAAAAGAGTTGAGTCTATAGTTGAGGTCGTGGAAACTAAGCAAAGGAAATGTTCTTTACATTTTAGTGTCTTAAATCTTAGAATGAAAAGGTTCAAAGACGAGATGGATGAGAAGATCAAGCAGCTAGAAGACAACTAGAAAAAGTTGGTATCCAGTGCAAATGAAACTAACACAAGGATGGAAGATGGCCAGCAAGATGCAAAGGAAAATATGGGAAGAATAGACCACGAATCCCCTGAGATTCTTGACATCAAGATCAATCTCGATATCCTAAGCTCACATCTCTAAGATATCGAGAAGAAATTGGTGGAGAGTGAAGAAAACTCCACCAATTTGTTCACTAATCCTAAAGACTTGAAAGGAGAGGTCCTAGCTTTTGATTTCCAGCCATTGGACAATCAAAGATCGCCCCAAGGAGTGGAACCAGGCAGGTCCTTTAAGAGGAAAGCAAGGATCCGAGCACCTCACCCGAAAACTAGGCCTCAGTTTGAGCAAAAAACGACAATGTCAACTTGTGAACAAGAGCACCATGTTCTTGGATGTAGAAGCACAAGAACTGGAGAAGATTTCATCTCATGTATATACTACAAGAGGGTGGAGATTTTAACTCTTCATTAAGACTTCCTCACTTCTAAAAACAACCAGGAGTCAAGCTAATTAACTATAAATAAGCGCTTTATGAGAGGCAACCCATACGTTTTATTTCTTTATTTTAATTTGATTTTGATTTTGATTTTTAAACTTTGATTTTAGCAATAAACTGTTTAATTTTGGTGTTATAAGTATTTAAGAAAGGATTTTAATGTTTTAATACTTTTTTCGTAGGAACTTACGTTGGAAATGAAGAAAAATAGAGAAAAACTAATCCGGACATGATTGCGACGTTTGAGCTTCTCACGGGTTCATGGAACTAAATTACTAGGTTTCGCAAAAAAGAAGGCATTGACCACTGCTGGGGACTTTTGTGCCTAAAATCACTTGAGCCCATAAAGCTCTAGGACTGGTCGCGATGGACCTGGTTTCAAAACCAGTCATGGGAGCTCCACCACTCGGTCTTAGCTCAAAAAATACCTCGCCTCAACCAAACCCCAGGACCGGCCACCTGCTTTCTTTGGTCAAAACCCAGTCATAAGAACTCCACCGCCCGAACCCAGAAGTTATCCGTCCCAGCCCTGTCAACCTCCTGCACCAGCCCACGGGAGCTCCACGACTGGCTGCCTGCTCCTTTTAGCCCCCCGACCGGTGTTTGGGCCGATGTGCCTCAATTGGCCGTGACACTCCATTACACCCACCAGGGACGAGGATCGATCGATCCCTGTCCTTCTGTTTTGGGGGTCCTGTTTTATATAATAACAAAGCTAAAAAACACAAAAACGTCAAAAGTACCAAAAACTGAAACTCAAGAACGTAAAATACTACAAATCTAGCTAAGAATGAAAAATAAAACTACGTATTGGGTTGCCTCACACTCAACGCTTGTTTAAAGTCTCGAGCCTGACTGTAATGCAATCAGACGGCAAATTGATTTGTTAAAACAAAATTGCATTCTTTCGTCGGATGGCTCGTCTGCAATGTATGGCTTAAGTCTCTGGTCATTCACAGTGATTTTTCTCCCATTGTCATCAATAACAACAACTCCATATAATCAGACCTCAGCAATAAGAAATTGTCCCGACCAATGCGATTTGAGATTTCCTGGAAATAATCGCAAACGTGAGTTAAACAAAAGTACTTGATCTCCTGCAACGAAATGATGTGGAATGATCCTCCTATCATGGAATGCTTTTCTCATTTCCTTGTAGATTCTTGTGTTCCTGAAGCATTCAGGCATATCTCGTCAAGTTCATTGAGTTGAATCATCCGCTTCTCAGCTGCATGCTTGATGTCGAAAGTCATCAACTTTGTAGCCCTAAGTCCCTGGTAATCAATTCAACAGGCAAAAGGAATGCCTTCCCATACACCAAATGAATTGGTGTAGTGCTTAGTGGTGTCTTGTAGCCGGTTCGATATGCCCATAGCGCATCATCTAGCTTCATATCCCAATCTTTTCACGTTTTGCCTACAGTCTTTTCCAGGATCCCCTTGATTTCCCTGTTGGAAATCTCAACTTGTCAACTTGTGATGCAACCCAAGATCTCTGAAACGGGAAAACAGAACCTTTCGGGACTGAATTTAGAAACAGAGTCTGCGAAAGACCTAAGTCGAATTCGATGGATTGGGAAGAAGAAAGGGATAGATGTTTCAAATCTAGAGAATTAACTATATATTTGATGCAGAAATAGGTTTAGCTTTCAGAGAATTAACTCTATCAGCAATCAGAGTTGTTCAAAGAAGAACAGGGATTCACTTTTGTTAGCAAAAAAGAGAAAAACTTTAGAAAACTTTATTAGCTATGAAACTGGTTACCACTAAACAATGAATCTAGAAAGCCTTAAATAGAAAAAGAAAACCCTAAAACTAACCTAAGTTTAGAAATCAAAACATAACAATCGAATAACTAAAACTCTGGTTGGGCCCTTTCGCTTTCTTGTAGATTTTTTAATTGCCGTCAGATTGATATATTATTCGACCATATAATGTTTAGGCTTGATGGGCCTTTCTTCGTGTGGACTAAGATATGTCTGAAGACTGATTTTCCATGAGTATTCAAGCCCAACACGATCTGTCTTGAATCCTTATGCTTCTCTCGGTCCAATACCTCATGGATCATACCAATTAGTTCCTTAGAAAAGGCATTAAACCGGGTCATAATCCTTGGCTTCGCTGGTTCATGTTTTAGTTTCTGTCTTTCGATTTTGCTACTGATCCATATTGCATCATCCCCTCCTCCTTTAACGGGATTTGTCCTCAAATCCGCATCTTCTGCATGGATAGGAATTAAGTCAGCAACATTAGAAATCGAACTCACTGTGTACTTACCTTGGAGATCACGCTCAAAAGCATTGGCATTGAATATGTCTATGATTTCAAATGCATTCCCTAAATTTGCATAACCAACGAACAAAATAGCATAAGCAAAATAATCATAGAGTAAGAGTCTTATTCCGAAAATGTTTTTGCTTGGCTCTGGCTTGAGATTCGAATCAGGTGGTTCTCCTTTGATCAGCATGAAGTAGTTGATGTCATGATGCTTGTTCTGGTCTAAATCAGGTGGCTTGAATCACTCATCCTCCTCTCGCTTATAGATTCTTCTTGAGCGTTTCACAGCTTCTATAACACCTGCGTTCGACTCTTTTGACAAAGACAAACGACTCATATCTGGGGATTCAAATATAAAATAATCTTCAAATACATAAAAATTTAGTTTAGAGTACTCACATGGTCGCCATATGTGAGATTGAAGTGTTTCAAACCTGGAAGTGTCAAAACCAGGCAAGCGCAGAATGACCTGTTTTGTATGTTCAATATCTTTCAGCTCGTAATTTCTTTTTGCCCCAAACATTTTCGAAGTGATTCCTTGATGACTTAAGAATTTGGGACAAGTTGATTCACCCTTTTAATCTCTCTGGTTTGGTCGGAGTACTCTCTGGAGCGCGTATATGTCCTGATCACGACCAATCAGATACGACCAGTTTGAAAAATTTATAACTTTTTGGTCTGAGATGTCGTCATCATGAAACCAATTGGAAAAGATGCTCTGATGAGTAAGGTTTCCAGAAAAGTTGGTTTCGTTGCCTAATTCCTTTTGGGTGGAGAGATATGCTCCTTGGAATGCGCCTACATCAAATCTGTTTTCTGGGCAGCTTACTCGGTTTGCTTGTTGTATCACAACTTCAAAAGGATTCGATGTTGGCTCATTGTGATCCCAG
>OVAN01009842.1:0-16452 GCA_900406275.1 Anastatica hierochuntica | reverse complement strand
TATATATATATATATATATATATATATCCCAACTTCTAGGATAGTAGTATATAGGAAATTTCTTACTATGTTGGTCAAATTCAAGCTGTATTTATATTCTTCCCAGCTAACTCCAGCTTTTTTACCGTCTCTCTTCTGTAGGATTGCCTCATGCTCTCTCTAACACCATTATATAAAACATTGATAATCAATCTAATCCAAACTAGTAATTTCTTCTCAGTCCAACAAATATTACCTTGAGCTATGCAAGGACTTCTGGGTTTTTCTATATTAAGTTCACGGTCAAGGCAGTGGTGATAGATATAATATGTTTAGAGACCATTCCAATAAGTAAGAGGAGGTGAATAACAGAGTCTTGGTCATATATGCTGCCTTCTTTCTCCATCTCTTCTAGCAATGTATCAAGGAAGTCTCCTTATTTCTCTCTTGACTCTTTCCTCTTCTCGAAAGCTTCTTTTATCACCTTTGTGGCTTACCTACGTGCCTGGACACAACAATGAAACATAACTGGATTAAATGATTTCCTTGAGAACACCTTATGCCCAACGTTTTTCTCTGATTGATTTATAACCCACTCATTTCGTTGCTTTCTGATTACTTGATTTTGAATTCTGCATCTCAACAAACTCATCTTTTTTGTTCTTAGCCCGTATGTGATTCGTAGCTTTTTGTGTGATCTTTGGTCTCTGAGGATTCGATCCCAAACCACTACAATGTACTTAACTGTATGCTTGCAGAGATTTCTCGGGTGAAAACCTGACCTATTACTTACGTTATTGGTTTGCAGTAGATTTATGGAAAATCCAGGAAAATTAATTGGTATGCGGTTAAGTGACACTTAAGGTACTTAAAGGGAACTTCATATTAGTGTCTTAACTTTACAAAATAAGAGAAGTTTGAGATTGACGGATTTTGTGATTCAGATCTTGACATGAGAAGGTCAATATATGTTTATTTCTTCAAGGATAGTGGTAATATTGTGAGTTGGAGATCCACTCTTCAGCATGTGTTAGCTCTTTCAACGACAAATGTTGAGTACATGGTGCTCACAGGGGCAAATAAAGAGGGAATTTGGTTGAAGATTTTCTACAGTAAATCGTGGTTTGATTCAAAGAGCTCTAAACTAAATTGTGACTCACAAAGTGCAATATGCTTAGCTAAGAATCAAGTTCATCATGACAAGAAGGAAGCATTTTGAGAAAAATGAGAATTTTATCAGGGATAAGGTGGAGGTTTGTTAAGTCAAAGTGCAGAAGATTCATACTCCCCTAAATATAGTAGATATGTTATAGAGTGTTCACATGAAAATAACTTTGAGAGGTGCTTTGTAACACCTAATGTCACCACCTAAGTTAAGATAATGAAAGCGAAGGTGGATTTGTCGGTTTATCACCTTGCAGAAAAGAGAAAAGCATATAGTTAAATCTAGGAAAAATCAAAAAAAGGGTTCAAATGGTCAAGTCCGATATAAACTTGTGAATTCAGGTAGAAGACTAGTTGCCAATGGTCAAGTCTAGTAGACGATTTTTGAACTATAGTAGAAAAAAGTGCAAAATGGTGAAGTTTGGGAGCTCTCTGGTGAAGTATGAGAGAATAGTGTTGAAGTTTTGGAGCATATTGGTGAATTCTAGAAGTAGAGTGGTTAAGTCTGGGGGCTGATTGGTGAAGTCTAAGAGCTTTCTCGTGAAGTATGGGAGTAGACTGGTGAAGTCTAGAAGCTTTCTCATGAGTTCTGGGAGCACACATGTGAAGTTTGGGAGCTTTATGGTGAAGTATTATAGCAGAATGATTAATTTTGAGAGCTTTCTGATAAAGTCTTGGAGCATACTGGTGATGTCTTGGAGTAGACTGGTGAAGTTTTGGACCTTTATGGTGAAGTTTGGGAGCTTTCTGATGAAGTATGGGAGCAGACTGATGAAGTCATATGGATTTCTGGCGATGTCCGGTAGAAGATTAGTAAGAGAAATTATGATCGTGACACAAAATTTTCTTTAGAACAGAGCACCACCGGTGAAGATGGCGAGATTACTTTCGCTGGTGAAGGCGAGGAGTTAGCAAACATGATCCATTAGAAGAGATTATGACGAAGGTCTCAAATCATCTCACTGTTGAGGTAAATCGACAAGGGAGTGATGAACCATTAACGGACAATGCTTAAGGTGGACATTGTGAGAAAATACGTGCTTAGTCCATATGGTTAACTTTTTTTCACATCATATGGTTAACTTTCAAAGTGGGCTTAATCTCCATTTAAACCAAGATGATTTAGTGTTTCTTTCTCCTAAGTATAAAGAGAGAAGTAGCCACCAAAAGAGAACAAGATGAACATAAGAAAAAAAAAACAAGAGATTAAGAAGGAAATTAAAGAGGAAAAGGAAAAGCTATAACAAAGAGTTAAAGAGAAGAAAGAAAGGGAACACAATTAAGAGTCCAAGCTTTTTTTCGCTTTGGTATGTATGTTTCAACTCCGACACATTCATGTTTGCTAGTAATCTCAAGTCTTTAGCTTCGATGTTGTAATTCTTGGTGAATCTTTGATAGAGAGAAACAAATATGTGTGGTTTTAGCAGGTACCTCAAGCTCTTGTGAACATTTGATACTAGTGGATTGTTAAGAGTGTCGTGTTGTCTCCAGACGTATTGGCAACATGAACTAGTTTAACAAATTTCTTGTGTTTTTATTTGAATTAAACAAACAACAGGAGCACTAAGATTAATTTTTCAATTGGGATTCGGTTTAAGAATACTTCCACAAGTGGTATCGAAGCTTATTGGGTTCTAACAGAGGAAGATTACAGTTTTCAGTTTCTGATATGCAGTTTGGTGTTGTTTAAGGAGGTTCAGGGACTTTGTATCAAATGTTGGGTTAATAGAGGGTCACATATAGTATAAATCATGAAGCCAGCTTTGATACCAATTGGCAGGCTTTTTTAAGCCCTGTCCAACTCCCTATTATTATGTTATATGAACTTTGAGTCCATATAGAGAAAAACTCGCACATATTTGGTTTGGCTTCCTTCCCAAAAGGCCGCATACAAGTTCGAATTAGACTCTACTTATATGTTAGAAAATTTTTGTCTAGTCTTTTGATGTGAGACTTTGGATTGATCCCAACAGTTTTTAATATACTTTTAACATGATTTCTTTTTATCAAAACTTTTGACATGATCAAGTTGATCACTAGATGCCAAAAAAACAAAAAAAAGTAGATGTGCGTTATCTCTTACACGCAACAAATGATTCACAAATCTTTTGTTTCATATGAAAAAACATTTTATTATATAAAACTAGATGCGTTCGACGTGCGACACGTAGGCAAAATTGTAATTCACCGGATTTCTGCATGTGTCAAGATTTATTTAGATTGTGACATGTGTTCAAGTGAAAGTAGAAATCATATATATGAATTTGGTTGAACTCTCTCCAAAAAGAAAACACGTCAGCAGTCGAAAAGTTGACATGTGGCCGAACTTTTTTCCTTCCTCAAAACTTTATGCTACGGTGCATTCAATTCGATCTTCACACATTTACGTTCATTTAAAGTCGTCTCTTCTTCTCCTTCATCATTTATACTACTGTGCATTCAATTTCCTTAACCTTTTATAACTCCTAAATACGGATCGCTTCAACTTCCTTAACTTTAGATAAAAACAAACTTTGAGTTCCTTGCTTCCCCTCCCTTTCACATGTTAAATTAGAGATTAATTTCACAAATTTGATTTAATCTTCTCCAAAACAACTCGGGATTGACTCGTGAAGAAAATCAATGGCTACACATGGCAAAATGAAGATAATCTCGATCTGCACGAAGAACAACAAATAAACAGCTAATGTCACCACCGATCATTCCGCCTCAGCTACTAATATCCTCGCGTTTACTGTTTTCCATGTGATTAACAGGGTTGCGATGTGAACGGATCTCTGATGGTGGTTGTCATGAAGCAAACGAGTTTGGTACAAAGGCTTGGAATCTGAGGCCGAGCAAACCACCGCCAACGGAGAGGCTTTCAATTAGAAACGGCGCATGATACTGAAAAGTTCTAGCGGTTAATTGCCTGAGAACAAAAAATAGGGAACGATTCAAACAGTGTCAATCAGATTCAGAAACGGTGCATATGCCAAGATGGCGACAATAGAGAGAAAGGAAAAAAAACCGATGTTAGCAATTTCACTCTCAAGAATGGAGAATTGATGAGAATGTCTAGGCGTTGGTTGGATTAAAACCTATCAAAAGACCAAAGAAGATAGCTAAAAAAATATACAGAGACAACTCGAAGTAATATTTCACACTCATCATTAATCTTGTTGTTTTTTTAATAATCTTGTTTTCTTTCACAATCGTAACCGAACATTTTGGTTTTATGGTTTCTCTTAGGTTCTAATCTCAAATTTTGGATAACGTTTATTTGCCTATTCTTTGTTATGTATTGAAGATGAGTTCATGCTCAAAGTAAAATATCACCTTGTATGCTTGTTATAGATTTCTCTGACAGTGGCGAGACTAAAGCCGATAACAGTATGCATAGTTTATAACAATTGACTCCAATTAGACCCATGCCATTAAATCGTCAAGCTGCGATGCGTAAACTCGAGGAAAAAATCATGAGGTTCTTAAAGCTCTAAGAAAGGTTCTGGAATCCAACTACCAAATTGCAAAAAGCAAACTTCATGCTCAAAAAGAATATCATGGTGATCTCTACATGCATCACGAGATGGAGAAGTCAGAGCTGAAGAGGCGCGTATCAAGTACAATTGCAAATTGCTTAGTTAGGAATTTTGTTTAAAAGATTGGATTAGATAAGAAGTTACAAAGTTTAAGGAAATGGAAGAAGTAGCTAAGGGATTTGGTAGGACACCTAGAGAAATCTTTGAAGAGTAGTTTCATCCAAAAGTCGAAGACTAAGATCAAATTCGCACATTCACAACTATAGATTTGTTATGGCAGTTTTCTGCTAAGTACTTTTTAATGATCAGCTTTAGTAAAAAAAATATTTCTATAATTTTTCGTCATTAACGAGATGCAAAATGTCAATTTGAGATTAAAACTTGGGCCCAAAGATAAGCTAATGAGCTTAAAGAAATAAGTTCATCAATTAGAACAAGCATTGTTGTTTGTTGTCTCCTCTATTCAAGTTAGTATTGAGGAATATTGGATGAAGTTTCTACGTCTTTGTCTTTAAGCTCTTTTATGTTTACGAGCTTTCCTTTTGAGTGAACCCTTTTGAATCAACCGGCGCATGAGTATTTCATGTTGTGTCTGAACTACCGAGTACAATATCAAGAACATCTTCTTCTACCTTTTCACCATCCGAGTTTTCCTGAAACGAAGATTTAAATTATAATAT
Organism: Anastatica hierochuntica; assembly: GCA_900406275.1. Lineage (NCBI taxonomy): Eukaryota > Viridiplantae > Streptophyta > Magnoliopsida > Brassicales > Brassicaceae > Anastatica > Anastatica hierochuntica. The sequence continues at coordinate 11,108 of OVAN01009842.1, read as the reverse complement.
TGGAACCCAACTCTTGTAAGTATTTGCTAGAAGCTTTAGATTTAACAACTAAGATCATATATTTCTCACATAGTTGTTTTGAGCATTCATTTAGTATTTCAAGCATCAATTCCATTGCAAACGCTTCGATCAGGAAGGTCTGATATGTGATTGCAGGGTCTCTCAAGTTTGGCTTCATTTTCGTCATGATAATGGGATGCAATTTATGCTAAAGTGTTTCTTTTACGCTGGTGTAGTTGATGTTTGTCTCCTTTTGGGAAGAAATACTATTCTCATAATTCTACTTCCTTATGTGCGTTCCTTTTGATGTGTAATTGGTTGATATACTTTCGTTTAGGTTATCAAGATTTATAGGTTTAGAAAGTATTTTACTCACAAGTTTGAATCCTCTTTTTGTAATGTTAAATTATATTTCAACAAATACCTTTTTACAACAAAGTGCTACCGTTTAAAAAAATCTGAAAATTTTAAAACATAGAAAAATGAGATAAAACTTGTTGGAAGAAAAATATCATGGCCTTGAGGAGAACCACGTCAATAGGAGTTCGCTTGGGCCTGAAGTATCTAACTAGTGTAGAGACAGGAGCTTGTTGCAGATGCCTTTATCGATCTCTAAAATTATTGTAGGAGGCGGTGCAGGTTGGTGACTATGCCTTCGTCGGTTCTGCTCGGTCCATAGGTGGTGCAAAGTAGTTTGAAAGGCAAAGCGGAGCAGTGTTTGGTCGATCTTCCGAGGTTGAGCATAAGAGAGATGAGTAACAATGTTTTCCCAAATGCAGGAGAAGGAAGAAAGAAGAAGACCAGAAGTTATATTATGTCAAACAAGAGAGGAGAAAGGACACTCAAAAAGTTATCTTTTACTATCTTTTCTTCTACTTATTTTAGAAAAAAAGTTAAATAATATTTAACATGCATTCCAATTATTACCAACTTCTCTGTTCTTGTATTGTTTTCTCTATGTGAAACTTCATCTGCACAATAAAAGACTCCTTTGTGCTACCAGTGCGCTATTAAAGAAAGTCACAACACATATATGTAAAGGATAGAAATGTAAATGGTTTAAACCTAAGAGTCTCAATGTATCCTCTGTATAAATGTACAACGATCTTTAATGATGAATACATGTATTTTCACATCTTAACATGGTATCAGAGTTCAGATTCGCACAATCCAACTTGATCCAATCGATCTGACCCAAAGCTGGTCCACTTGATCGTTGCTCGAAAATACCGAGATCTATGACCAAGAGAGCCATCATCTCGAGGTGGCATATTAGGGATAAATATCTCACATGGAAAGTTGGAAGGGATTCTTAATAGTATATAAGGGACATGGGTCGATCCACTTATAGCCAATTGGTTTTGAGTTGGAAATCCATGTAACTTAACATGGTATTAGAGCCTAAAGAAACTTAGACTTCAAATTCAAAAAAATTTCTTACGCCCCTTCTCTTTCTTAGTAGCCACCATGTCTACTTCTAACAATGCTTCCCCTGCTACCCTTACCGAAAACATCATCAACATACCAAATTCTCAAACCCTTCTCACCATTAACATGTCCAACGTTTCAAAACTTACATCCACCAATTACCTCATGTGGAGCCTCCAAGTTCACGCTTTGTTGGATGGCTATGGCCTTGTGGGACATCTCGATGGGACAACCATTTTTCCATGATCCACACTCTCTAAAAATGACCAAATCACAATCAATCCAGAACATACACTCTGGAAACGCCAAAACAAACTCATATATAGTGCTCTTATAGGTGTTATATCAACTCCGCTTCAGCCTTTGGTTTCCCGTGCCGTGACTGCCTTGATGTTTGGAGTACATTAGCCTCCACCTACACAAAACCAAGCCGAGGCCACATCAAACAACTCAAAACTAAAATCAAAACGTGGAAGAAGGAGAACAAGACCATTGATCTCTACTTACAAGGTCATGTTACTCGTTTTGACCAACTCGCCATACTCGGTAAACCACTTGATCATGAAGATAAACTAGATCTCATTCTCGAAGGCCTTCCGAAAAACTACAAATCCATTGTACATCAGATCAAAGGAAGAGAGACGTTACCGAAAATCTATGAGCTCCATGAAAAGCTCCTTAACCATAAAGCAAAGTTGTTATATGCGATCTTCAGTCCTCCTTCCTCGTTTCCTGTCACAACCAACACAGTTCAGCACAGCTCCAGCAATATCATGTCTCAGCCACATCGCCCTAGACACAAAAACAACAACAACAACAACAATACTCTTCGTAGCCATCACAACAACAATTGGAATCACCAACAACAAACCAGGTATGAGCCACGTGCCCCTCATCCTTACCTGGCCGCTACCAAATTTGTGGAGTGAAGGGATATGGCGCTAAGCACTGTCCTCAGCTCCAAGCATATCAAATCACCGCTCAAACACCTTCGGGCACTCCATTCACCCCTTGGCAGCCACGCGCAAACCTCGCTGACGGCTCTTCGTATATGGTAAATATATGGCTGCTCGACAGTGGCGCAACTCACCACCTTACTTCTGACCTCAGTAACCTATCATTACATCAACCACACAATAGCAGTGAGGACATGATAAATGCAGACAGTTCGAGCCTCCCCATATCGCACATCGGTTCAACCTTCTTATCCTCTCCTTCTCGTCCTTTAACTCTCAACAATGTTCTCTGTGTACCAGTTGCCAACAAGAATCGTGTCTCTGCTTATAAACTGTGCAACACTAACAGTGTGTCGGTTGAATTTTTCTCATCGTCTTTTCAGGTGAAGGACTTGACCATGGAGGACCCATTACTCCAAGATCGTGCTAAACATGAACTCTATGAGTGGCCGAGACTGTCAATGCAACCCACAGCCCTGTTTACCTCCCCCAAGCTCCAAGACTACTATATCATTGTGGCGCTCGTGACCCGGTCATCCATCATCTACCATTTTAAACACTGTCATTTCTAAATTTTCAATTCATGTTTCTAGTTTTTCTCAAACGATGAAACATTGCTCAGATTGTTTGCTCAACAAAATCCATAAACTACCTTTCTCGCAAACTAGTCTTGTTTCCAAGAGACCTCTCGAACTCATTAATACCGATGTTTGGACTTCTCCTATCCTCTCCCATGATCACTACAAGTACTATCTCATTCTCGTTGATCATTATACGATATATTCATGGTTGTATCCCTTAAAGCAGAAGTCAAAGGTGAAAGAAGTCTTTGTTGCGTTAAAAAGAGGTAGTGGGAAATCGATTTAAAACGTGAATTAGAACGCTCTTCTATAATAACGGAGGAGAGTTTGTGGCCCTTCGGTTATACCTCACGACTCACGGAATCTCGCATCTCACATCTCCTCCTCATACACCAGAACACAATGGTCTCGCCGAGAGAGAGCACCGTCATGTTGTAGAAACCGACTTAACTTTACTGTCTCAAGCGTCAATACCAAAAGACTATTGGCCATATGCCTTTGCCACAACCATATACTTCATTAATCGGCTTCCTACACCATTTCTCAACAACGACTCACCATTTAAGAAGCTCTTCGGTTCTTCTCCTAACTATGACCGACTCCGAATATTCGGCTGCCAGTGTTTTTCATGGCTTCGTCTGTACACTCGACACAAGCTTGATGACCGGTCATTGAGCTGCTTTTTTCTCGGTTACTCCATAACGCAAAGTGCCTATTATTGTCTTCATCCGCCCATTGGTCGCATATACACGAGCCGCCATGTCCAATTTGATGAATCGACATTCTCGTTCTCGCCATCTCCATCAACGCAACGAAACACAAACAGTGAAGAATCGAGTGTCTCTCAACCTCTGGCACACCAATTACCACTGCCCAGGTCTGCCCAACAATTTTCACAACCCCCGTGTGTGGTCCTTCACTCCTCGCCGCCGCTCCACCAAGATGTTGCTCCACCATCGCCGACAGCTCAGGTATCGTCCTCTCCAAACTCAAACTCTAGTTCTTTTTCTTCTTCTATTTTTGAGCCCACTGATCCAAATCAAAATGGACCTCCACCCCAGGCTCAGTCAACCCAAACATAAACCATATCTACCCTTGAACCAAATTTACAATCTACTTCTCTCATTTCCATAAGCCCATTTAGAGAAACCAAACAACAAACTACATCATCTCCCTCACCACAAAATGAACCTACGATTTCCAATCCCACCATCACCACCACTCAACCATCAACCTCCACAACTCCTCACACTCCCACCGATAATTCATATTTACCTTCCATCCCAAACCAACACCCTGTGCAAACCCGTGCCAAAAAAAATTCACCAAACCCAAAACAAAAATGAACCTCATTGTTGCTCTTTCCAAACACCTCTATACCGAACTTAAAACCGTTCATCAAGCCCTCAAAGGTAAACATTGGCGAGGTGCGATGTCAAAAAAATGTGATGCTCAAGGTTAGTTGCACACTTAGGATCTGGTTTCCGCTCAACCAACACAGAATTTGGTCAATTGTAAACGGATATTTACAACCAAATACAAAGCCAATGGAGAAATTGATCGTTATAAAGCCAGACTTGTCGCTCGCGGTTTTGATTAGCAATACGGTGTGGATTACTAAGAAACGTTTAGCCCCGTCATCAAAATAACTTCTATTCGCCTTGTTTTTGATTTTGCCGTAAACAAATCATGGCCAATTAAGCAGCTTGACGTTAATAACGCCTTCCTCCAAGGTAAACTAACGAAAGAAGTTTACATGACCCAACCGCCCGGATTTGTTGATGAAGATCGCCCTACTCATGTCTGCCAACTCTACAAACTGATATACTGACTCAAACAAGCATCGTGTGCTTGGTATATGGCGCTTAAAAACCACCTTCTCGCCATTGGTTTCGCTAATTCGCTGGTTGACATATCGCTGTTCATTTACCACTCTGGTAGGACATGTACCTATATGTTAGTTTATGTTGACGAAATCTTGGTGATAGGAAACAATCTCCAACACGTCAACAAAGTGTTAACATCTCTTGCGGACAGATTCTCTATCAAGAGTCTCGTTGATCTGCATTACTTCCTTGGCATCAAAGCCACCCGCTCCTCGTTAGGATTACATCTTATGCAGCGAAAATACATCTTGGATTTATTAGCAAAGAACAATATGCTCGACGCCAAACCGGTTTTAACACCGATGCAGACATCACCAAAGCTTACAGTTACCAGCGGAACTCCACTCCCTGATGCTCGTCAGTATCGTTCTGTGGTGGGTAGTCTTCAGTATTTGTCTTTCACACGACCGGACATCTCCTTTGTGGTAAATCTCCTTTCGAAGTTTATGCATTTTCCAACACCGGACCACTGGCAAGGTGAAAAGCGGGTGCTTCGATATTTGGTTGGGACACCGACCCATGGTATATACATCCAAGAAAATTCTCCATTAACGTTACACGGTTTCTCGGACACGGATTGGGCTAGTGACACCCATGATTACGTCTCCACAAATGTGCAGACGTAAATGGTTTAAAGAAAGTCACAACACATATATGTAAAGGATAGTAATGTAAATGGTTTAAACCTAAGAGTCTCAATATATCCTCTATATAAATGTACAACGATCTCTAATGATGAATACATGTGTTTTTACATCTCTAAGCGCTACTTCAACCTCGAACACATGTGTTCTTTTTACTGGTTTTTGTTATTGTTATTGTGATACAATTAATTGTTAGATAATCCTATTATTTTGTAATTTCCAAAACTTTAAGTAAAATAAAACTTTAAAGAAAAATCTCGCGCGTACGCGGTATTGGCCTAGTTAATATAAATTTTCCTATTATTAGTTATTTTCTTCTTAAAAAGATAAAATAACAAAAAATAAAAACACATTAACTTATTTAAAATGGCAACTATATAACGAAAATTTAAATAAAAATAACTATAAAACGTAAAATAAGAATTATAAAATACAATATATAACAATATAAAAATAATAATCTAATACATATTTTTCATAATAGTTATTTTCTATAAAGATGATTTTAAGTTTCAAATTTTGCACATCTTAGTGTTTCACATTTGATTTGTAATATTATAAAATACAATATATAACAATATAAAAGTAATAATCTAATACATATTTTCATAATAGTTATTTTCTATAGATGATTTTAAGTTTAAAATTTTGCCCATATTAGTCTTTTACATTTGATTTATTACAAAAAAGTTATTAAAATGTAAAAAAAAAATTAAGGCTCAAAATATATTTTTCAAAAATGATAGACGTTTATTCAATTTTTTTTCCAATGAAATTAATAATTAATTAAAATTTTGTGAATGGTTATCCAATCGGGGAGAAAAGTTTTGAAATTAACTCTTGGTGGAGTTGGAAGCATGACATGTCATAGGTAGAGAATGCAAGAGCAAATGATCTAATCAGTATATCTTTGCCTCCTCTGGATAAATTTGGATGACCAACCGTTTATCTTACTACTTAGTCGTTCCTTGATATCATTAAAGATTTTACTCTTTCAACCACCTAAACTTTCCGGAATACCCAAAAAATCTCCCATGCCCCCTTCCTTACTTATGCCAAGCATATTTTTCATCTGATCTTTTGTCTAGCCAGGGACATTTTTCCCAAACATGACCGATGATTTATCAAAATTGATAACTTGACCCGAAGCCTTTCCATTTTTTTGTAATATTTCCAGTATTGATCTACATTACAGAAAAAGACTATCATCTACAAACAACAAATGAGAAATTGATGGACTATCCCATGAAAGTTTTAACCCCATTATTGATGTGTTTATTTTCTCATATCTTAAATTCGCAATCAAAAATTGGGTACATAAAATAAAAAAATACGAGGACAGTGGATCTCCTTATCTCAAACCCCGACCAGGCCATATTTTCCCTTTTGGTTCCCCATTCATTAGCCCCCGATAAGAAATGGACGAGACAAACCACACTATCCATGAAACCCATATTGAATCAAAATCGTGTCTATTTAGAACCGCCTGCAAAAAGGGCCACTCGATTCGATCACATGCCTTACTCATATCTGTTTTGATGGCCATACTATCATACCTACATTTTTTATTAGTACGTAAAGCATAGAACATTTTCTGAGCTGTCAAAATATTTTCCATTATCAGCCGGCTCAAGAAAAAAGCGGACTGAGTTTCAGACACCAATTTTGGTAGGATCTTTTTATGACGTAAACATAATATTTTTGATATAATCTTATATCCCACATTGCAGAGACTGATAGGTCAAAATTCTGCCATTCTATTCGGTTTAACCATCTTTGGGATCAGAAAAATATTTGTCCCATTAAAACGACCGTCAAAATTCCCAGAATGAATGAAATTCAATACTAGGACCACTAAGTCCTCCTTAAGTGTTCTCCAGAACCTCTGATAAAAAAAAGAGCAGTCATACCATCTGGCCTCGAAACTTTTTTTGGATGCATCGCGAATAATGCCATCCTGATTTCATTCTCCGATATATCTCGTGTCAAGGCAGAGTTCATGCTCCCTGAGACAACCGAATGGAGCGGATCAAGTGCATCAGCAAAATCCCATGTGTCTGATGGTTGAAACAAGACATCAAAATAATTTATTGTTATTTCCTCCATCCCTTCCTTTGTCTCATCCCATACATCTTGGAAAGTAAATAAACATGTTATCATGTTTCGTGCCCTCCTCTACTTCGTGGTGGCATGGAAATTTTTTGTATTTTTATCCCCCTCTTTTAACCACAAATTCTGACTTTTTTGTCGTCTGTAAACCTTCTCTTCCCTGTAAGCCTCCTCGAGCTTCTTTTTTATCCCATTAATCTCTTTGCGGGTAACCAGATCATTATTTTCTGCATCCTCTAAAGCAGCTTTTAAGGCCACAATATTAGCCTGTCACGGTAAAATATTTCCCTTTCGCCACCGATATCTCGCATTTCTGCAGTTTCCAATTTTATCCATAAACATCAGCGGTCGAAAATTTCGTGTCCTATTCCAACCCTGATCAATTGCCTCTTGAAAACCCTCTTTGCCGACCAAGCGTTTATCAAATCTAAATTTCGTTGCCATACGTTTAATTTGAGACTCAAAAGTTAAAAGAATTGGTCTATGGTCAGAACCAATCATTGCCAAGTACTCCACTTTGGAGTAAGGATATAGCACCTGTCATTCCTCGTTCCCAACCGCTTTATCTAATTTGCATCATACATTTTGATTATTCCTGGTACCCTTCCATGACAAAACATTACCCAAACACGGGAACTCCATCATCCCACAATGATGGAGAATTGAATTAAAAGGAACGAAAGAGATAGCCGCTCTCATGTTTCCACCTTGTTTCTCGTGGTTCCCTGATAGTTCATTGAAATCACCAATCATAACTCATGGTTCTGTTCTATTCGTCCCAAAACTTGTTAATTTATCCCATACAAGTTTTCGTTTTTAACCACCGGATCAACATATATAAAACAATGAAAACTTGATTTCCATTAAAAGAAGTACTAACATCAATGATGCGATCACTCTTATAAAGAACTTGAAGTTTTATTTCATTATTAAAAAACAAAGTCAAACCACCACTAGAACCACGAGATTCTAGGGTACATAAATTATTATAACCAAATGAAATTTAAACTTAAGTAAATAAGACAAATATTATTTTGTTTCTGATAAAAACAAGATATCATGTTTTAATTTCTTCTAAGTTTCTCTCAAATTCTCCACTGTCAAGTCACTCCCTAGACCTTGACAATTCCAACTTAAAATCTTCACAGCCAAGCCGGTGGTTTCAGGGGATCCACCATCTCTTTTTTGTCTTTCAAATCTTGGTCGCCATGAAACCTTTCGCGCCACCTTTTACGGTTGCTCCAATCACCTTTTTCTTCACAACCTGAGCAAAACAGAGATTATTAACTTTTGACTCATGCGTAACTATACCCTTTTTATTCATCTGTTTCCTAGGAGAAGCTAGGAGCATTAGATTCCTTTTTCTTAAGCTTAATCCCTTCAAATTATCAGAATTCTTAGTCCCTTTCTCAAATTATCTGGAAACTTGTCCCATAAGAGGAGCTTGTCCTCTATGTTCATTGCGCACTGAAGGCTCGCCAATCACCTCCGGACATACCTTAAAAGCATGAGTGAGCCTATGAAAAATATTAGCTAAACCAGACAGTTTCTCATACTCCAAATTCCCCTTTACCTCTTCCCCTGAGATAAACGGAACAACTATAGTAAAACTAGAGGCTCAAACCCATCAACCGTAACCAATACACTACCAGCCTCCCCATCAACCTCTCGAACCTTAACCACAGCGGTATCGACTGCTCTCACAGTTGCATCTTCCCAGAGATGAAGTGGAATATCTGCTATCTTAATCCAGAAACTGATCTCCGACGGATACAAAGGGTGCACCACCGACTCTCATCGAACCACGAATAACATCCATCCATCAAAGTGGTAGGGTGCATTGCTCAATACCTCTACCATATCTTCCTCTGTCTTAAAACTAAATTGGAATTTTCCATTTCCAAGATCTGCTCCATCAACTTTGCCTTCCATCATCCAAATATTTAGGAGATTTGCGATAAGAGAATTCATTTTCTGTACATCAGGGTTCGTCAATCTGCCAATGATAGTAAGTGAGAATTTTTGTACCCTCATAGCAATACTCTCCAACGAGAGTCTCACCGGTTTTGTATGCACTATACCATTTCCTTTGTTTAACTTTAAGTGAGACATGATGAAAAATACCACAAGAAAAACCAAAAGTAGAACAAAGTAGATAAGAAAGTTACAGTGATGCTCTAGATGAAGACTTCGATGGTCTCTATATAGTCGTTGGCAGTAAACACAAATAATCTCCAAAATAAATTTACTCATCCATGTGAAGGAAAGAATTTTTGAAAACTGAGAAAACCAAATCTTCCTCATTACTCCAGATCTGTCACCATCTCTACGAATCTCCTCTTCACAGAACACAATCCCATTACTTTCAATACTCATAAAACTAGAGGATAACTGAAAGAGATACATTTAGAAATCGAGTCAAAATATCGAGATTCTCTGTCATTTCCTCTATTCGCGATGGTTGGTGTCAGCTTTGGAGAAGGAGTTTCGTGGTTGGTCCCCTCTCTGAGGCCAAGCTCTCCATTGAAGTGCTCTACTTCTTCCTTCATTACGCCTCTGTTTTGGGTTGTGTCTTTGTTTGGTGAGTTTGTTTGGTCTCACATTTTTTCTTATTGTGAAATGTTCCGCTTTGGTAGCTTCCTGGTTGTCTATTTCTTTTGTGTTTCTTTCTGTTTCAGTTTTGGTGTGTAGTTTCTCGTAGTTTGAACTATTGTATGTTTGATTTTAGTTATATAAGTTCTGATGAAAAAAAAGGTGACAAGGAGGAGTAAGAAGATGACGAAGACTTATGAGGCTTCGGAGGAGACTAACAAGAACAAGAGAAAGGGAAAAGGAAAGGTGACAGAGGACTTACCAGTGAAGAAGAAGCGGAAGACTACTGGTGGTGGAGATGTGGTAGAAGAAGGGGATATCTCTCGTCATCGCCAAAGAATAATGTGACAGAGGAGGTGGAGGTTTCGTCTTCGGAGATGGTGATTGATTCAAGGATTGATTCAGGATTGATTCAGGATTGATTCAAGGATTGAGGAATACTGGAATAGTAAGGAATACTAAGTCTCTGAGGAATATTGGAATAGTAAGGAATACTAGGTGTCTGAGGAATATTGGAATAGTAAGGAATACTATGTGTCTGGGGAATACTGGAATAGTAAGGAATACTAGATATCTGACATTAATTTTTGAAACTTTCAGGAAATTTACAAGAGCTTCAAAATAATGGCAGGGGAGTTCAAGAAACTTGGCAAGAAGGTGGATAAGTTCGAGAAAATGTTGGGAACACACTGTTTGTTATGGAAATGTAGGTAAATTTTAGATAAAGAGAAGGGAATTCTGGTAATGATTTAAATAAAAAGTCCTTGACATACATAACCATAACATAGATAAGAGTCTAATCTCTTGCACGAGACACCGACAACAAGTCTAACCATAACACACTGTTTGTTTAAGAGATTTAAGAGAGAGATTTAGTTTTTGTGATAAGTTTTCTAAATCAATAAGAAGAGA
>OVAN01009841.1:0-16453 GCA_900406275.1 Anastatica hierochuntica | reverse complement strand
AAAAGGGAGGTGTAAAAATAAAAAATTTTCAAGCAGGGGTATTTTTGAAAATCATACAAAAGTGTATTTTTGTAAGTCTCCCTTATATTTATTGTTTTTTCGTTTTCCCAATTTTTTTTATTTTTTATATTAGATTTTTATTTTTATTTTTTTAATTTCTTATTTTTGAAATCTTTTATAAATTTTTTATTATGTTTTTAATTTTTTTGAAAATGACATTTTCTTATTTTTCAAAATGTTGGTTTCCAATTTTTTCCAATAAAATTTCCGATTATTCAATTATTTTTATATTTATATTAATTATTTTTAACTTTTTGTTACTTAATTATATTTTCATTAATGAAATATTAATTTAAATTAATTATTAATTTTTAAAAATAGATAAATGCCTCATCATCAAACGATGCTAACTTTTTCATCCATTATTTTTGGCGGGAAACGCATTCATGGTTTAATTTTTTTTTATAAATTTTAGTTTCACAATTTAAAGTGCTAGTGAGAAATGGTCGAGTCTTAAAGTGCGTGAAAATATTAGTTTGAAAGTTAAAAATGCGATTTTCCCTAAAAATAAAGCACTCAAATTATTTTTCCAAATGTAACTATAGGCTAAATAAAATATTTTCTATCGACTAGCCCACACAACATTAGCAATTTCATCACGAAAAATTTCCGTGTATTGTCTTGTACTAATGTCATGTTCCATCATGTTTGGAATGTCATTCATTAGGTCATGTTCGTTTGGGAGTTCTTGTTCCACTTGAAAATCAGGATCTTCTTAATTCGATTTGCGAATAAAACTATGGAGGGCCATTGTTGCGACCATAATTTTTCGCACTGTAGAAATTCATTTCTCGTTTCATCTTTCACAATTCGCCATTTTCTTTTTTATACTCCAAAAATCTACTCGATAACATATCGAAGCGATGAATGAAGACAATTAAACATTTCTCTATGATTTTTTTTTCTTGAACCTGGTTACGAAATTGAGCTAGATGATAGTGGTCTCCCCTGTATAGAAAAAAGAACCCACGTCACAAAACATATCATGAATCAACAAGGTGATATTTACCATCAGGTAGATCTGAAAAATTAGGATCACTTTCCATAGCAAGTGAAAGAACCTTTGCATTATGGGTAGTTCCTAGAATATCAACATAAATATATGTAAACATCATGCATTAATCACATATTGCTAGTATATCTATCTTATTAAAAGAGAAGTGCACAACTCACTTCATGTGTGATATTTTAAATTATGTATTTTTATTTTAGTTTACCATAAATCTATTAAAAATCTTATTAAATATACATAATAAATTAAAAGAAATAATAGTTACTATAATTTCTCTTTCACATGAAAGATTCTCAAAGATATTAAACTTACTCGAATTTCTATATGTCGTTATAGTATGCTCTTCATTATGAGGTATAGTCTATGCTTAAGCGTATTATATTCTATTATTCATTTAATATAATTTTACTCTGATTTCTCTTTCACATTGACGTATAAATATTAGGAGTGGACATTCGATTCTTCGGTTCGATTTGGTTCGGTTAATTCGGTTCTTAAATTTTGGAACCTGATGTTTACGTATTTTTCATATTATAGCTTAGAATTTAGTAGAGTTCTCTTTGCATTTCAGAACTTTTTAGATCATTTTAAGTGGTTTTTCGAGTCATAATTAGGAAGTATCATATAGATGTCTAAGGAAATGCATTTGTACACTCTTCTCCTCTTTTCTATCCTATTCCAGGTTGCCTTGATGATAACTGATGAACCCAGGGACTCGAAAGCAAGAACGGACACATTTAGCACCAAGCAAGAGAAGCTGGCGGTGTAGGCCAGTTTGGCTGGCGGTCCACAATCTTCAGAACGACCACCAGCCAGCCCTCCAGAAGCCCTGGCGGTCCAGGCCAGTCTGGTTGGCGGTCTACAACGCATAGCCACACCGCCAACCCTCTCTAGCTCCCTCTTGGTGGTCCAAGCTGCTCAGGCCGGCGGTCCACAACGCACTCCCATACCGCCAACCTCACCTACAAAACAAAAAGACCCATGGTTCGACCCGGTTTGTCCCGGGTCGACCCGATCCATTTCATATTTTGTATAAATACTAGTCATTTTCACTCTAAGAACCCTAAGTTTTCTCTTCTCTTTAGTTTTGTTGATCCAACATTGATCTTTGTTGAATCCTTGCTTTTTAATTGAAAATTTTAATCTTTTTCATCTTATCTTCCTTTCTCATCATGATTATGGCTTTGAATCATGTTTATACATGTTTTAGAGTTATGATTAGTGAGTAGTTTTATTTGTGGTTTATGGGTTAGGTAGATTAGAGTATATCTAAGTATTGATTTATATTTCAAAGGATTGGATCTTATTAGATTCACAGGATTAAAGAGCAATTAATGCTAGATTTGATTTGATCATTCAATTTCTAGAACTTAAGGCTTTCACACCCGGAAGGTGTTTGATAAAATGCCTAAGAGAACCTTAGGAATACTAAACACACTTAGGGGAGCAACATTATTTGTCATTTAGCTATAAATAGTTTATTAAGACTAAGTCACTTAAATTACCAATCACTAAATCATTAATTTTTTTTTTTGCTTTGTTTTGAAGGAGAACGGAAGATCTTCATCACATTGGGAACCAAGGGGACAATGTTGGTTACAACAACCAAGCTCAAGGAGTCGGGATTCAAAACCAAGAGCGTCTTAGAGCACAAAGGATAGATGATTACGATGAACCCAACACAAGAAGAGCTAGGACCGGCATTCGACCTCTCGCGGTATTACACAATAACTTTGAGATAAAACATGGCCTCATCAACATGATCCAAAATCAAAAGTTCAATGGTCTACCAGAAGACAATCCTCTAGACTATCTCGATGAGTTTGAGAGGCTTTGTAGGACTATAAAGATGAATGGGGTTAGTGAGGAAACCATCAATATGATACTTTTCCCCTTCTCGCTAAGTGATGTAGCCGCTCAATAGAAAAAGAATATCTCCTCGGAGCTAGTCTCTACATAGGCTCAAGTGGAGAATGAATTTATGACTAAGTTCTTCCTGAAGCAAAAAATAGCCAAAATACGAAACGTCATCACGAGCTTCAAACAAGGGTATAATGAATCGTTTTACGAAGCTTGGGAACAGTTTAAATCTTATGTTAGGACTTGCCCTCATCACGGAGTCACTAAGGATGCTTTATTGGGGATTTTCCATTGCGGTTGTTTGGAAAAATATGGGAACTCGCTTGACACGGCAAGCAAGGGAAGCTTCGCCAATTTAGATATTAAAGAAGGAGAAAAACTCATCGAAGACATGGCTCAAAGCGACCAAAACTATGAGAAATATCGAGATGAAGACTCCCGGGATGAATCTAGATTCAAGGAACTTAATGCCAAAATTGATAGGCTCACAAGGTTGAACCAAAGAGCCCCGTTAGTGTTGTGGATCAAGTAGGAGGTGGTAAGGGAAATGAAATTTAAGATAACCAAGAGGATCAAGAGGAAATGTGTTATATACGAGGAGGATACTACCCAAGATCCTACAACCCATCTTTTAAGTACTGGAATAATAACCCCTCCCACCAGAATCAAGAAGTAACCAATCCTTTGGACCAACACTACCCGACTCAAAAGGAAAGGCAACAAGGTCCACCTCAAGGGAATTTCCCTCCAAAGGGATATTTCACACCATTTCCAAACCCGGCAAGCACACCCACACCACCTTCCAAGGATGATGATAACACCTCGCTATTGAAACAAATTCTAAAGGGTCAAAACAAAGCCGCAATGGATTTGACCTAGAAAATAGGAGATGTAAATCAAAAGATTGATGGTGTGTGGAATGATTTGAATGCAAAAGTTGAGAATTTAGCGGCTCATGTCAAAAATCTTGACAACCAAGTGGCTCATGTAGCTTCCTCTTCAAAGAGTCATGGAAAGGAAATCTTCCCGGGAAAGCCCGATAAGGATCCAAGAGAATATTGCAATGCCGTCACATTGAGAAGCGGAAAAAAGTTACCTCCAAGAGATGCCACTTTAGAACGTGTTGTGAGAAGTGAAAAGGTCCAAGAACCAAGGGTACAAGGAGAAGTAAATGAACTAAAAGAGCAAGAATTAATAGTTATTGAGGAAGAGGTTATGGACAAGAAAAAGAGTGTGGAGACACCAAATAAGAAGGTTACTTTTTCTCCACTTCCTTTGGAACCTCAACTCCCTTTTCTGGGAAGGTTCAAGAAACAACTTCTAGAGAAAGAACGAGAAAAGTTCATGCACATTCTCAGAAGAGCTCAAGTTACTCTACTAGTGCTAGACTTAATTATGCAATGTCCGCTTGTTGCCAAGTACATTAAAGACTTAATGGCCAAGAGAGTTTCTTATGAAGAGTCAAAGGTGGTGGTGACTCACGAGTGTAGTGCTATCATTCAAAATTATTCTCTCAAAAAGATGGACGATCCCGGTAGTTTCACCTTTCCATGCTCTTTGTGACCAATTAGATTTGGTAGATGTTTGGTTGATTTAGGAGCTAGTGTGAGCTTGATGTCATTGTCGGTCTCTCAAGGGATTGGCCTTACTAACTTAAAAAAAGACCAAGATTGCATTGATCCTAGCGGATAGATCCGTTAGGTACCCTATTGGCATGCTCGAGGATGTGAAGTTGGTTGTTGGTAATTGTGAAGTTTTAACTGATTTTATTGTGCTTGAAATGAAAGACGAACCAACCGATCCGATTATCTTAGGAAGACCTTTCCTCTCCACTGTTGGAGCAATCATTAATGTCAAGAAAGGCTTGATTGAACTTCATTTGGGTGATATGACGCTTAGCTTCAATGTAATGAAAGCTTTGAAGAAACCAACCATTGATGGTCAAGTGTTTTACTATGACATTCTAGAGCAAATGGCAGATGAATACTTGGAAGAGTTGAATACTCAAGATGCTTTACAATTGGCTATAACAATGCCAAAGGAAGAGAGGGTAATCAACAATGAGGATGTGAGTGGGTATGAGAAGATCGTACACTCCCACAAGCCTTTGATGAAGAGTACTTGCACATTGGAATCGATTGAAGGTGAAGAGTTTGAACAAGCTAAAGAGATCATCAAGGCAAGACCAAATTGGGAAGATGATTGGACCGAGCTCAAGGCACCAAAAGTGGAGCTAAAATCTCTATCATCGGGGCTAAAATACACATTTCTAGGTTCCAATTCTACTTATCCGATCATAATAAGCGATAAATTGCATGATGACGAGGTTGCATTACTCTTAGAAGAATTAAGGAAATTTAGGAAAGCCATAGGTTACTCACTCGATGATATAAAAGGCATATCTCCTTCTCTTTGCATGCATAAAATCTATCTAGAAGATGAATCGAACTCATCAATTGAGCACCAAAGAAGGTTAAATCCTAACTTGAAAGAGGTTGTGAAAAATGAGATCTTGAAATTTAGGAAGGCCATAGGTTACTCACTCGATGATATAAAAGGCATATTTCTTTCTCTTTGCATGCATAGAATCTATCTAGAAGATGAATCGAACTCATCAATTGAGCACTAAAGAAGGTTACATCCTCATTTGAAAGAGGTTGTGAAAAATGAGATCTTGAAACTATTAAACTCGGGGATTATCTACCCTATCTCGGATAGTATTTGGATATCCCCGATCCATGTAGTTCCCA
Organism: Anastatica hierochuntica; assembly: GCA_900406275.1. NCBI lineage: Eukaryota > Viridiplantae > Streptophyta > Magnoliopsida > Brassicales > Brassicaceae > Anastatica > Anastatica hierochuntica. The sequence goes on along the minus strand of OVAN01009841.1, from coordinate 10,771 downwards.
AGAAAAGAGGAGTAACCGTAATTAAGAATGATAACAATGAATTGATCCCAACTAGGATAATTACGGGTCATAGGATGTGCATAGATTATATAAAGTTGAATACGTCAACTCGAAAGGATCATTTTCCATTGTCATTCATTGATCAAATGTTTGAAAGATTAGCTAATCATTCTTATTATTGCTTTCTTGATGGATATTTGGGATTCTTTCATTTTCCCATCCACCCTCAAGATCAAGAAAAGATGACCTTTACATGCTCATATGGTACCTTTGCTTATCGAAGGATGTCATTCGGGTTATGTAATGCACCGGCAAGACTCCAACGGTGCATGATATCTATCTTTTTCAATCTAATTGATGATATAATGAAGGTTTTCATGGATGACTTTTTGGTCCATGGATTCTCTTTTGGTGTTTGCTTATCTAATTTGTGTAGGGTGTTGAAACGATATGAAGAAAACAACCTCGTCCTCAATTGGGAGAAATGTCACTTCTTTGTGAGAGATGGTATCGTGCTTGGACACTGAATTTCAAATAAGGGTATTGAGGTAGATCAAGCAAAGATAGACGTCATGCTTAAGCTTGAGCCACCCAACACAGTTAAAGGGATAAGAAGTTTCGTTGGACATGCGGGGTTTTATCGAAAATTCATCAAGGACTTCTTAAAAATCGCAAGGCCATTGACAAGGTTGTTATGCAAGGATACGACTTTTGAGTTTGATGAAGACTGTCTTGAAGCTTTCAAGACGATAAGAGATGCTTTAGTTAGTGCACCAATTGTCCAACCTCCAAATTGAGAGCATCCATTTGAGATTATGTGTGATGCAAGTGACTATGCCGTAGAGGTGATGTTTGGACAAAGAATTGATAAGAAGCTCCATGTCATTCACTATGCTAGTAAAACCTTGGATGATACTTAAGTCAAATATTCAACCACGGAGAAAGCTCTGGGCTATTGTGTTTGCCTTCGAGAAGTTTCGTTCTTATTTGGTCGGTTCTAAGATCATCGTCTATACGAATCATGCTGCTTTGAGGTACTTGATGGCTAAGAAGAATAAAAAAGCCGCGACTACTTAGATGGATCCTTCTTCTCCAAGAATTCGATCTTGAGATCAAAGACAAAAAGGGAATATAGAATGGTCTAGCGGATCATTTTTCAAGGTTGAGGGTTCATGAAAAATTGCCTATAGATTTTTCATTACCCAAGGAACAAGTCAATTCCATTCACTCTTTTGTTGAAAAAAACTTCGCTTATGACTCCATGAACAAGGTGAAGGCAATTAAGGAGAATTTGCCATGGTATGCGGATTTTGTGAATTATCTCACATGTGGAGTTGAGCCACCAAGCTTGAAAAGCTATGGAAAAAAGAAATTTTATAAAGACATTCGACACTTCTATTGGAATGAGTCGTACCTCTATAGAAAAGGCAAGGATGACCTTTTTAGAAGATGCATTACGGAAAATGAAGCTCAAGAGTATTGTTTCATTGCCATGGTTTGAGCTACGGAGGTCACTTTGCTACGTTCAAGACGGCTCAAAAGATTCTACAAGTCGGTTTTTGGTGGCCTTCAATGTTCAAGGACACACAAAGTTTTATATCTAAATGTGATCCTTGTCAAAAGCAAGGAAACATTAGCAAACGGAATGAGATGCCTCTAACCCCGATTTTCGAGGTTGAGTTGTTTGACGTGTGGGGCATAGAATTCATGGGACCATTCCCATCTTCGTATGGAAACCAATATATTTTGGTCGCGGTCGAGTATGTCTCCAAGTGGGTAGAAGCAATAGCTACTCCGACAAACGATGCCAAAGTAGTGGTCAAGCTCTTCAAAACGATCATCTTCTCTAGGTTTGGTGTACCAAGAGTGGTCATAAGCGATGAAGGATCTCATTTCATCAACAAGGTGTTTGAGATTTTGTTAAAGAAAAATGGAGTTAAGCGCAAGGTAGCTACTCCATACTATCCTCAAACTTCGGGTCAGGTGGAAGTTTCAAACCATCAAATCAAGGCTATATTGGAAAAAACGTTTGGGAAAATAAGGAAGGATTGGGCAACGAAACTAGATGATGCTTTATGGGCTTACCGAACCGCATTCAAGACACCAACCGGTACTACACCTTTCAAATTTCTCTATGGTAAATCTTGTCATCTACCGGTTGAATTGGAATACAAGACCTTATGGGATACAAAAATGCTCAACTTTGATATCAAAACGGGTTCGGAAAAGCGTATGGTTCAACTAGAAGAGCTCATTGAATTGAGATTGGACGCGTATGAGAGTTCAAGGATATACAAAGAACGGACTAAGGCTTTTCATGACAAGAAACTCATCAAGAGGGACTTCAAGTAAGGCGACCAAGTTTTGCTATTCAATTTCCGGTTGAAGTTATTCCCTGGAAAACTCAAGTCGAGATGGTTCGGTCCCTTCAAGATAAAAGAGGTAAGGCCATATGGTGTCATCGTTCTTTGGAACAAAGACGACGGAGATTTCACGGTTAATGGCCAAATGTGTAAGCCATACCTCGTCGATGCACCAGTAGAGGAAGACAACACAGTTCCCCTTTCAGACCCCGAGAATGCCTAAGTATTAGCACCGTCAAGCTAAGTGACGTTAAACAAGCGCACTTGGGAGGCAATCCCATGGTATCCTTGTACATATTAGTTTCGTTGTTTCCTTTAAATAATGATTTTGGGTCACTCTTTGATTTGTTCTTGTGAATAGGTGAACGAGAAACCGAAAGAAGGATCTCAGAGAAAGTTGGCGGTCCACCAGGGTCTGCCTGACGGTCTGAAACACACCATATGCCCGCCAGCTCCATACAAATCAAGCCTGGCGGTCCATAGGGGTCTGGTTGGCGGTCTACAACCCGCCACCAGACCGCCAGCCTTGAAGCATGCACCATTGGCGGTCCATAGGGGTCTAGCTGGCGGTCCACAACCCGCCAACAGACCGCCAACCTTCAAGTTAAGTGGGTTTTTTGTGTAATTTTCGGTTTTTGTGGGATTGATTTGCAATTTTCAAAAGTTTTTAAACGCACATTTATTTCTAAAACAACCCCAAAAAACAAAAAACTCTCTCTCTCTCTCTCTCTCTCTCTCTCTCTCTCTCTCTCTCTCTCTCTTCTCCATCCCCATCGTTTTCTTCTTCTTCATACCAAGAAAATTTTCAAACTTCAAACTCAAAACTTCACCAATCTCTCCCAAATCTTTTGCATATCATCTCATTTTTGCATTCTATAGCATAATCTCTACTCATTTACATCATTCTCTAGCTCTCCAAACTCCAAAACAAGGTAATCACTCTCATTTCTCTCTTTGAACAAATTTTTAGACTTCAATTCTAGAATGATTTGGTGGTCTCTAGTGATAGATTATGCTTAGCTAAGGTTGAGTTAACCTTTTTAATGCAAGAACAACCTCCAAAATGACTTGAATTTCTTGATTTTTTGAAATCAAAAGCTTAGGGTTCTTGAGAATTTGGAGAAATTTGAAAGTTAGAGAAAATTAGGGATTTTGATTTCATTGAGTTTATGAGGTTATGAGGTTATGAGAATCATTTTTGCAAAAGACTACTAAATGATTTAGCCACTATTTCAAGTTTTATAAATTTCAAGAAGGTAAAATTGTGGAAAATTTCTAAGTCCTTTTGTATGGTTTTCATTTGGTGAATTCTTATTGCTATGGTGTATTTGAGTTGATTTTGAGATCGCAAATGAGTGTCAATGCTTCGTTTTAATGGATTGTGATGATCTTTGTACTTATGAAAGAGGTTTGAATAAAATAGAAGTTGTTAAGTTATGGATAGTTTTTAGGTGCTATGAAAGTATATGTTGATTTACACAATGATTTAAACATCCATTAGTTATATTTCAATAAAGAACTAACTTAGCCAATTTCTAATCTTGAAGGTACAATGACAAAAACAAGAGCAAAAAAACCCAGATGACCATCGAACCCGCGAAAAGCGGTAGAGCATCAAGCTCAAATGCTCGCCCAAGTATAGCTAAGGGCAAGGAAATCAGACAACAACCCGAGCCGAAAATTGATCTTCATGATTCGGAAAGTGTCGAAGAAGTGAGTGAGGATGTTTCTACCTTGGAAAAGAGGAGGAAGGCTACTAAGAATTATGTGACAAAACTCACATCTAGTGAAGCGGCAAAATCAAGGAAACCAAGAGGACACCCATAACACAAATCTATAATGCTTTGATGAGGAAGAAATGAGTTCCAACAAGGTGGGCAAATGCTGAAAGTTTGGTCAAGCTCGATGTTAACACGATATGTCATCACATCGGAGTGGGCAACTTCTTTTTCCGCGGAGGATCGAGTCCCCAATCACTCACTTGTGAGTTTCTTTCCTCCTTGGAGTATGATGTAGAAAGTGGGGAATTCCGATGTGTGATTGGCGATGAAGAAATCGAATGGAACACCACCGAGTTGAGCGCATTGTTCAACTTTGAGAAAGGAAAGAACCCGATCATACCGAAGATTGAAGACACCGATAGAAACATGTGGAAGAATATCGGGTTCGGTGGGTATAAGGCGGGTATCAAAGCGTCAAAGATCTGCCACCCGGCCCTTCGTTATGTTCACAAGTGCCTTGCGAATACATTTTTTGCAAGAAGGGAAGCAGGAAAGATCAATGCGAGCGATATGAATTTGCTATTGAGAGGAGTCACACTAGCCATTACGGGTGTCAATCGCCATCTTTTTGAACCTCAAAAGCTACGGATAGACCTCAGTGGAGCATTGCTTTTGGGTCTATTAGATGTCCGAACCACACTCTTCAAGTCGGCGGACACCAATGCTCAATTGATGGTTGGAGGGATAGTGAACTCAATCTTGAAACACTTCGCAAGCAAGGGCTCTAGGATCAAATTTCCTACCAACGAAGAACCCTCTTTTCTTATTGATATGACTTACTTAGCCACTTCACGGTTTTTAGGAGGCGTAGTGGGCTCTCAATACTCATATATCATGCACAAAAACCGCAAGTTCCTCTTGCCCAATCGCAATAAAACAAACCTTTACAATCACGAGAACATAGCTTTCACGCCACAAGATGGTTTCTACGACCCCGAGGAGAAATTTTCCATGTGGACTTCCAAAGCTAAGGGTAAAGCTCAACAATCAGAGAACTCGAGTAATGAAGAAGAAGGCTCGAGTGATGAAGAAGAGATATATGGTTCTCACCGCTACCACTTTGACCCGTTTGATGGACCATCATCCTCCACAGGAATGATGTACGCGCATGACAAGCTCAAGCTCATGAAAAATGGAACAAATGGCAAGATAGAACAATCCACAAACTTGTCAAGGTAGCTAAGAGCTTGAAGGGTCGAGTGAAAACATTAAAGAAGCAAGTGAAGGTTCTTACCAACAAACTTGCGGGAGAAGAATCCTCGATAGCATAAGAAGAACACCGCGAGGAAGGAGTCGATGTCCATGAAGGTGGAAGACATTCTTTTGGTGGAACTCCAAGCGCATAGGTGGTTTATCAGCCATCAAGACATTCATTCAATGAGCCGCGAAGACAAAGAAGAAGGAGGAGATCACCAACACCAACCGCAAACAACGACTCCTACTCCATTGATACGGAGGAATTTGTGGGTTTCCCAACCTTTTGAAACAAGGTAACATCGCTTTCTCCATTGTACATACCATTATGTATTTTATTTTCTTGCATTTGTGGCAATTGGTCTCATTCGTCGGATTTTATTCAATCACCGAGACGGTGATGAGTAAGTCTGGGGGAGGAGAATGTTTACTAATGTGCTTTCTTAAGTTGTTTTGTCTTGCTTCATTTCTTTGAGTCTCATGTAAAAGAGAATGCATTGTTAATAGTTATGGCTTAGAAAAAAAAATTAAAAAATTTTGGAAAAAAAAAACAAAAAAGAAGCATGTAGTTGCATTTCTTCTTATCATCTTTAGTAGATTTGAGTCTTAGAAATCATGTAGGATGCATTTGCATAGAGGATGATGATTTACTTGCTTTGTAAGTGGATCACGCTTAGAGATTCAATCGAGAACCTTGATAGAAGTAGTTTGTAGCTTGACCCTAGCCGAAAAAATGGAAAGTCTGTAGCTAGAACTCCCTCTTTCGAAAGCTTCGACCTTAGTAAAACCTTCTTAATATTTCACCTTGACTCTACCTTAACTTGAGCTTAATATTGACTTAATTGTTCTCGTTATGGGATTTAAACCGATCTCATAGAAACTAATGATATACTCGGGTTCTTCTCCATGTTTACCACTTTTTGGTTAACCCGAGTAGCCGTCTTCATTTTTAAGACGGTTCCGCACCTTGACCTTACCCGTTCCTTTCAAGCCATTCATATGTTTCTTGAGTGAGTTTGATTTTCTACATTGTCTCATGTGCAAAATCTTGTAAGTATTGGGAACGACAATGATCTATCTTTTGTTCTTAGGCTTGCCTTTCAATTTTAAAGGTTATGAGACTAAGTAGAATATGAAGGGATTGAGAATTAAAAGAAGAAGAGATTCTTGGTGTGAATATGTTGAGATCAAAAGGGCTAAGAAAAAGAGTGATGAAATCGGTCTTATGCTTAAAAAGAGAAAAGACTTGTGATAGAAAGGACTTAAAAGAGAAGCTTTAGAGTAATTAAAGAAAGAATATCTACTATGGTTGAAAAAGAGAGAAAATCAAATGTTATGAGTAATAGTGGGTTAAACAAAAGAATGAAAGAGCTAAGAAATCAAAAGGGTGTCCTAAGTCTCTAGGCAAAGATAAGTTGAAGTGGTTGTTGTTTTTAAAGAGATAATTTCTCGGAGGAAGTCTTTGAAAGTGGGGGAGATGGGAAAGCATGAAATCCGGGCTAGATAAGATAGCTCAAGGCTTGATGATTTTGGGTAGAATGAACGGAAGTTTGATATTGTACACATCAATTGATTCCTTTCTTCCTCGTTTTTGTGTAATAATGACATTTCATGTTTTCTATGAGTGGTAACCCCAAATGAAGATATTAGCCATCTCTTATCACCCCAAAAGCCACTTTTCTTTACCAAGTCGATTGACATTGATCTCTTTCCCATAATAAGAACCGCACCAGATCGAAAATCTATTGAATGTTGAAGAGTCATGTGTGTTTTGATGGAAGGAGTTTGCTTAGGTCCAAAAGTTTAGAGTAGATTGGGGCTTGGAAAGACTATGGCGAAGTACAAAAGACTAGAGTAGAATCTTGCTATAAGCTACTTCTCCCTAAGGATTTCAGTTCAATCACCTTTGCATTTCCTTTAGGTTATGAGTCCTCGCCTTCAAACCTCTCCTCCCAGTTTGAGTTTTGTAGTTCGCTTGAGGACTAACAAAAGGCAAGTTCGGGGGAGTTGATGTTTACGTGTTTTGCATATTATAGCTTAGAATTTAGTAGAGTTCTCTTTGCATTTTAGAAATTTTTAGATCATTTTAAGTTGCTTTCGAGTCATAACTAGGAAGTATCATAGATGTCTAAGGAAATGTATTTGTACATTCTTCTCCTTTTTTCTACCCTGTTTCAGGTTGCCTTGATGATAACAGATAAATTCGAGGACTCAAGGGCAAGAACGGAAACATTTAGCACCAAGTAAGAGAAGTTGGCGGTCCAGGCCAGTCTGGTTGGCGGTCCAGGCCAGTCTGGCTGGCGGTCCACAACCTTCAAAACGACCGCTAGCCAGCCTTTTAGAAGCCCTGGCGGTCCAGGCCAGTCTGGTTGGCGGTCTACAACACATAGCCACACCGCCAGCCCTCTCCAGCTCCCTCCTGAAAATCCAAGCTGCTCAGACTGACGGTTCACAACGCACTCCCAGACCGCCAGCCTCACCTGCAAAAAAAAGACCCATGGTTCGATCCGGTTTGTCCCGGGTCGATCTGATCCATTTCATATTTTGTATAAATACTAGTCATTTTCACCCTAAGAACCCTAAATTTTCTCTTCTCTTTAGTTTTGTTGATCCAACATTGATCTTTGTTGAATCCTTACTTTTTAATTGAAAATTTTGATCTTTTTTATCTTATCTTCCTTTCTCATCATGATTATGGCTTTAGATCATGTTCATACATGTTTTAGAGTTATGATTAATAAGTAGTTTCATTTGTGGTTTATGAGTTAGGTAGATTAGAGTAGATCTAAGTATTGCTTTAGATTGCAAAGGGTTGGATCCTATTAGATTCACATGATTAAGGAGCCTTTAATGCTAGACTTGATTTGATCATTCAATTTTTAGAACTTAAGGCTTTCACACCCGGAAGGTTTTTGATGAAATGCCTAAGAGAACCTTAGGATTGCTAAACATACCTGGTCTATTGGAATAGATGATCAAGGTGTTTAGTAGGTGTTTTGGCTTGTATTTAATGATTGATGGATTTTATATCACTGTCGGGAGATTGAATTGATTTAGAATTTGTCGAATGGATTAGGATCACGTGAGTGAACTAATTGATCTCTCGCCTTGCCCTTGAATGACATTTTCATTTTTGACCCTTGCATCTTAGTCATATTTAGTCTATCTAGTCATTCGCCTTTCTCATGAACCGCATTTTCCCATTTCTTAATCTCATCTTATCTAGTTCACTTATTGTTTGGTTTCATATTGTTAATTTCTTTGTTTGTTTTGTTTAGTGAATTGTTCAAACCACTATCTATATTAGGCTTAGATTAATGAACTTATCTTTAGAGCTAAGTGTGTAGATATTGCTCCTCGTGGTTCGATAACCCTCTTGCTACAATTTCTAGCCTTATTCTTGAGCTTAGAGTTTAGAGTTTGAGATCAAACTTGAATAGCTTAGACAAAATCTCTTGTTCATAACCATACTGGAACCGAAAGGTTTTCGGTTCGGTTCGATTTCGGTTCCAAGTAAAAAAGTAACCATTTGGGTATAAAATTTCGGGTAATTATGGATATTTTCGGTTATTTATGGGTATTTTCGGGTATTTTCAAATATTTTTAAATATATTTTAAATATTTTTAGGCAATTTTAAATATTTCGGTTCTTTTCGGTTATCCAAAAATTTTGATTCGATTCTTTTCATTCTCAAAAATTAGAACCGTTCGGGTATTTTTTCATTTTTCGGTTTTGGTTCGGTTTCGATTATTGGTTCGGTTTCGATTCGATTTTTCGGTTCCGGTTAAGTTGCCTATCCCCAATAAATATAATCTATCTTATTAAAATTGAAACACATAAACTTTTTCATGTGTGATTTTTTTTTTAAATTAAACATGTATTAGAAATTTTATTAAATGTATCTAATGAATATAAATATCTTTAAATATGATTAACATTGGAATAGTCCAATATCCTTTTCATATAATTATTACAATATAAATATTTTAAATATAAAATATGTTTTTCAAATAAAAAAAAATAGAAAGTGATAAAATTTATAATAACCTGCAAAATTTATAAAAATAATTTATATAAACTATATAAATTTAAGTTTAGTATCTGGTGTCCAGAAAACGCGAAAAATCCGAAAATCTCAAATTTAAACTTAAATATGGGATTCGAAATAACTGGAAACTAAAAAATTTTGAACTTGAACTCGAACATGAAATTCGAAATAACCAAAAATTTCGAATTTGATACTCGATAAACTAAACATGATCAATCATACATTGAATACATAAAAATTAAGAAAACATCTGCATTATTGCGCGGATCAAACTCTAGTTCATAGTTAAATTTTCGTGTCTATTCCAATATCTATGTTGATCTCGTCCATAAACCATGACGGATACATGAGTTCCATCAATTGCACTGATGAACCCTTTGAAATGTGGCCGATAATTCTTATAAGAAAATAGCTTTGGATAATTTTGTGTAAGAACCTTCCCATCTGACGTGAACATGAATAGAAAAATTATACAAAAAAACATGAAGATATTAAAGTCCATACGAAAATGGTATTACCTGATAAATTTGTGAGTTTAAGAATCAATACATTATATTGTTGTATATATAATGTTCATATTGATTTTCTAAAATAGTATTTCAATATTTGTAGATTTTTTCATTTGAAAATTTCTTGATTATATAACCAGATCTATCGCATCAAAATATTTGATAATAATATTAATTTATTCTTTTCATGATATAAAAATGGATTTCAATAGAAACACAAATGAAATTAATTATTTCTTATATTTTACTTGACTTTTTAAAAGTTTATAGATTAGTTTGTGTGCTACCTACATTTTTGTTAAATATAAACATTAGTTGAATTATTACGGAATTGTGGATTACGTAATTGTTTGGTCTAAGGGATGTATTGAATTGAGCATTTGATGGAATTTGATTTTTAATTGGCTTTTAGAAGATTTTGATGAATTAGGTAAGTTGTTGTGATTTTTTTAGAAACCCTCTGCAATTCCACTTAAAACCATGTGATTTTGTGTGATTTCGAGTCTTTCTATCTTTAATAAAGAAATTCCACTAAAACACCTTTAATCACTTAAATTCATTACGTAAAAATTTTTCAATTACAGTGGATTTGAAGATACGTTTTAAAATTACCATTTCAATAACAGTGAATTTTATAAAACTTTTTAAAATTCTTGTTTCAATAACATGTGATTTCAGATTTTAACACAATTCACTTCATCTCGTTACTTTTCTTTAATAAATAATTATTAAAGAAACACAAAAAAATGCTTGATAAATTAGATCGTACATCCATCAATATTTATATCTATATAATTGTTAAATGAGAAGTCATTTGGCTTACCTGTCATCGTCTTGTGCGAAGTTGGTGACGTGTCATCGTCTGGAAGCCTCTC